>WNWK01007462.1:0-93905 GCA_009830355.1 Cherax destructor | reverse complement strand
AAGTATTTTATCTAAAAAACAAATTTTGTCAGAAAAGCACTCAAATCGCTGTAATGGGGCCTCTGACAGTCTGTGCGCGCTGAGAAAAAAAAAATCGAAAAAATACGAAAATTGAATTTTTTCTTACAAAAAATAACTCATCTTTCTGGCATACCTCGTATAAGTCTCATCATTATACGATGTTTCTACAATGAATTATATTAGACTGCCAACAGGTATGGTGTCGGCGTCTATCGTATGCGCGCTGACGCGGCAAAAAAAAAAAAATCCGTTTTTTGTTAATTTTCTATCAATTTCTTATATTTTTATGTCTAATATAATACAAATTCACCATTTGATATCATAGGAGAGTGGGCGGGGCTTATATGGCCTTAGAACCAATCAGGAGCCTTCTCTTCCCTTCTCAGATAAGAAGTGCTGACAGGCCATAAATTGCGATGTAGCGGCCAAGACACACCAGCCAACAAATTGTTCTTTTCTTACGCTAATATCAATAATAATGTTTATTTACTTGCTACAATTGATCTATTATAACATAAGGCGACATATTAATAGCATAAAAACATGAAAAACACACCAGAATAAATATTATGTGGCATAATATGACGGTCTATGGCCAGGTAGTGGAAGGGTCGCCACCGACCATAAGGGTCATTTTTGCCTTTCCTCATGGCTATTATGAAAGAAAACGGATCTAGTGATGGTAAACTGTAGTAGACACTCGTAAATGATGAAAAAAGTGGATAAAACAACCGTTTTTTCGGGATTTTTTTTTTTTTTTTTTTTCCGAGTACTCGGGCTGCCGCGCGCTTCGGCCATTATCTCGGAAGTAAGTTATTTAACTATTTAGCAAAACTGAGTCATTATTTATGACAGAATTGACGTTATTTCCAAAACAAACATAGAAGAATGATTGCTTTACAAGATAGCATGTACATTTTTGAAGTATCCCAAATATTTTCTGATTTGTGTGGGAATAAATGTCCGATATTTTGCTAAATGTCAAGAAACCTACAAACTGTATTTTTTTTAGAATGAATATAAGCTTTATTACAGAATTGGAACATGCTACACGATGGACGTAGAAGTGTTCTATCCATAGAAAATGTAAACACCGTTCTCCCACATACCACTTAGGCTTGAAATTCCCATTAAGTGGAATTTTAAGGAATTTTCAGTAAATCTTGCGTGGTTCATTTATTTTTCGGCCGATTTTATTGAGACTTACACTAAAACATAGCTCATATAAGCTGCTAATAGTACACCAAAAATGAGCGCAATCGGTAAACAAATAAAAAAATCTAGTTCAAATCGTCAGGTGGCCTCGACGTTTTAGAGCGATTTGAGTGCTTTTCTGACAAAATTTGTTTTTTAGATAAAATACTTAAATTATCAAACTCCTAAATACAATTTTTACTGCAATTGAAATTTATGGGAAAAGTAAGCGAATTTTTATTAATTTTTTTTAGGAAGCTTACTCAGAGGTATATTTTATCTAAAAAAAATAGTTAATCAGAAAATCCTTGAAAATGCCTTGAATGGTCAAAAAAGCAATAAAATAACGTTTTAAAGCATTTTTTAATACCATTTTAGCACATTTTGCTGAGCTTTTTAATATATCATGTATTTCTTGAAAAATATTATGAAATATTCTATAATAATATTGATTTCTATAATTTTTAATGGGATTTTTTAAAAATATGTAAATAATTTATAAATATTAAAAAATGCTTTAAAACGTTATTTTATTGCTTTTTTGACCATTCAAGGCATTTTCAAGGATTTTCTGATTAACTATTTTTTTAGATAAAATATACCTCTGAGTAAGCTTCCTAAAAAAAATTAATAAAATTTCGCTTACTTTTCCCATAAATTTCAATTGCAGTAAAAATTGTATTTAGGAGTTTGATAATTTAAGTATTTTATCTAAAAACAAATTTTCTCAGAAAAACACTCAAATCGCTCTAAAACGTCGAAATATGCAATAAAATACCATTTTAGCACATTTTTCTGAGCTTTTTAATGTTTCATGTATTTTTTGAAAAATAATATGAAATATTCTATAATAATATTGATTTTTATAGATTTTAATGGATTTTTTAAAAATATGTAAATAATTTATAAATATTCAAAAATGCTTTAAAACGTATTTATTGAATTTTTTGACAAATCAAGGCATTTTCAAGAATTTTCTAAAAAACTATTTTTTTACTTTACATATACCTATGAGTAAGCTTCCTGAAAAAAATCATAAAATTTCGTTTACTTTTCCCATAAATTTCAATTGCAGTAGAAATTCTATTTAAAAGTTAAATAATCTAAGTATTTTAGCTAAAAATGAGTTTTGTCAGAAAAGCACTCAAACCGCTCTAAAACGTCGAAATATGCAATAAAATACCATTTTAGCAATTTTTCTGAGCTTTTAATGTTTCATGTATTTTTAAAAATAATATGAAATATTCTATAATAATTTTGATTTTTATAGATTTTTAATGGGATTTTTTAAAAATATGTAAATAATTTATAAATATTCAAAAATGCTATAAAACGTTATTTTATTGCATTTTTTGACGATTCAAGGCATTTTCAAGGATTTTCTGAATAACTATTTTTTTAGATAAAATATACCTATGAGTAAGCTTCCTAAAAAAAATCATAAAATTTCGCTTACTTTTCCCATAAATTTCAATTGCAGTAGAAATTTATTTAAAGTTGATAATTAAGTTTTAGCTAAAAATGATTTGTCAGAAAAGCACTCAAACCGTCTAAAACGTCGAAATATGCAATAAATACCATTTTAGCAATATTTTCTGAGCTTTTAATGTTTCATGTATTTTTGAAAAATATAATATCTATAATAATATTGATTTTTAGATTTTTAATGGGATTTTTAAAAATATGTAAATAATTTATAAATATTCAAAAATGCTATAAAACGTTATTTTTTTGCATTTTTTGACGATTCAAGGCATTTTCAATGATTTTCTGAAAAACTATTTTTTAGATAAAATATACCTGTGAGTAAGCTTCCTAAAAAAAAAAAAAAATCGCTTACTTTTCCAATAAATTTCAATTGCAGTAGAAATACTATTTAAAAGTTTGATAACCTAAGTATTTTAGGTAACAAATGAGTTTTGTCAGAAAAGCACTCAAATCGCTCTAAAACGTCGAAATATGCAATAAAATACCATTTTAGCACATTTTTCTGAGCTTTTTAATGTTTCATGTATTTTTTGTTAAATAATATAAAATATTCTATAATAATATTAGTTTTATAGATTTTCATTATGATTTTTTAAAAATATGTAAATAATTTATAAATAATCAAAAATGCTATAAAACGTAATTTTATTGCATTTTTTTAAGGATTCAAGGCATTTTCAAGGATTTTCTGAATAACTATTTTTTTTACATAAAATATTCCTATGAGTAAGCTTCCTCACAAAAAAAAGTCATAAAATTTTGCTTACTTTTCCCATAAATTTCAATTGCAGTAGAAATTCTATTTAAAGGTTTTAGTTAGAAAATGACTTATGTCAGAAAAGCCATCAAACCGCTCTAAAACGTCGAAATATGCAATAACATATCATTGTAGCATATTTTTCAGAGCTTTTCAATGTTTAATGTATTTTTTAAAAAAATAATATTATAATAATAATGATTTTTTAAAAATATGTAAATAATTTATAAATCTTCAAAAATGCTATAAAACGTTATTTTATTGTATTTTTTGACGATTCAAGGCATTTTCAATGATCTTCTGAAAAAACTATTTTTTTAGATAAAATATTCCTGTGAGTAAGCTTATTAAATAAAAAATCGCTTACTTTTCCAATAAATTTCAATTGCAGTAGAAATTCTATTTAAAAGTTTGATAACCTAAGTATTTTAGCTAAAAATTAATTTTGTCAGAAAAGCTCTCAAACCGCTCTAAAACGTCGAAATATGCAATAAAATACCATTTAAGCACATTTTTCTAAGCTTTTTAATGTTTCAGGTATTTTTTGAAAAATAATATGAAATGTTCTATAATAATATTGATTTATATTGGTTTTTAATAGGATTTTTTAAAAATGTGTAAATAATTTATAAATATTTAAAAATGATTTCAAAACTTTATTTAATTGCATTTTTTGACAAATCAAGGCATTTTCAATAATTTTTTGAAAAACTATTTTTTTTCCTTTACATATACCTATGAGTAAACTTCCTGAAAAAAAATCATAAAATTTCGTTTACTTTTCCCATAAATTTCAATTGTAGTAGTAATTCTATTTAAAAGTTTGATAATCTAAGTATTGTAGCTAAAAAATTAGTTTTGTCAGAAAAGCACTCTAACCGCTCTAAAACATCGAAGTATGCAATAAAATACCATTTTAGCACATTTTTCTGAGCTTTTTAATGTTTCATATATTTTTTGAAAAATAATATGAAATATTCTATAATAATATTGATTTTTATAGATTTTTAGTAGGTGTTTTTAAAAATATGTAAATAATTTATAAATATTGAAAAATGCTTTAAAACGGTATTTTATTGCATTTTTTGACAAATCAAGGCATTTTCAAGAATTTTCTGAAAAACTATTTTTTTTACATTACATATACCTATGAGTAAGCTTCCTGAAAACAAAATCATAAAATTTCGTTTTCTTTTCCCATTAATTTCAATTGCAGTAGAAATTCTATTTAAAAGTTAGATAAAATAAGTATTTTAGCTAAAAAATGAGTTTTGTCAGAAAAGCTCTCAAACCGCTCTAAAACGTCAAAATATGCAATAAAATACCATGTAAGCACATTTTTCTGAGCTTTTGAATGTTTCAGGTATTTTTTGAAAAATAATATGAAATATTTTAAAATAATATTGATTTTTATAGATTTTTAATGGGATTTTTTTAAAAATATGTAAATAATTTATAAATATTCAAAAATCCTATAACACGTTATTTTGTTGCATTATTTGACGATTCAAGCCATTTTCAAGTATTTTCTGAATAACTTTTTTTTTTAGACAAAATATACCTGTGAGTAAGCTTCCTAAAACAAAAATTAATAAAATTTCGCTTACTTTTCCCATAAATTTCAATTGCAGTAGAAATTCTATTTAAGAGTGTGATAATTTAAGTATTTTAGCTAAAAAAAATTGTCAGAAAAGCACTCAAATCGCTCTAAAACGTCGAAATATGCAATAAAATACCATTTTAGCCCATTTTTCTGAGCTTTTAAATGTTTCATGTATTTTTTGAAAAATAATATGAAATACTCTATAATAATATTGATTTTTTTAGATTTTTAATGGGATTTTTTAAAAATATTTAAATAATTTATAAATATTCAAAAATGCTTTAAAACGTTATTTTATTTCATTTTTTGACAAATCAAGACATTTTCAAGAATTTTCTGAAAAACTATTTTTTTACATTACAAATACCTATGAGTAAGCTTCCGAAAAAAAAAATCATAAAATTTCGTTTACTTTTCCCATAAATTTATATTGCAGTAGAAATTCTATTTAAAAGTTAGATAATCTAAGTATTTTAGCTAAAAAATGAGTTTTGTCAGAAAAGCAGTCAAACCACTCTAAAACATCGAAATATGCAATAAAATACCATTTTAGCCCATTTTTCTGAGCTTTTTAATGTTTTATTTATTTTTTAAAAAATAATATGAAATATTCTATAATAATATTGATTTTTATAGATTTTTAATATGATTTTTTAAAAATATGTAAATAATTTATAAATATTCAAAAATGCTATAAAACGCTATTTTATTGCATTTTTTGACTATTCAAGGCATTTTCAAGGATTTTCTGAATAACTATTTTTTTACATAAAATACACCTATGAGTAAGCTTCCTCAAAAAAACCATAAAATTTTGCTTAAATTTCAAATAAATTTCAATTGCAGTAGAAATTCTATTTAAAGGTTTAAGCTAGAAAATGAGTTTTGTCAGAAAAGCACTTAAACCGCTCTACAACGTCGAAATATGCAATAACATATCATTTTAGCATATTTTTCAGAGCTTTTAAATGTTTCATGTATTTTTTAAAAAATAATATTATAATAATATTGATTTTTGTAGATTTTTAATGGGATTTTTAAAAATATGTAAATAATTTATATATCTTCAAAAATGCTATAAAACGTTATTTTATTGCATTTTTTGACGATTCAAGGCATTTTCAATGATTTTCTGAAAAACTATTTTTATAGATAAAATATACCTGTGAGTAAGCTTCCTAAAAAAAAAAAAAAAAAAAATCGCTTACTTTTCCAATAAATTTCAATTGCAGTAGAAATTCTATTTAAAAATTTGATAACCTAAGTATTTTAGCTAAAAAATGAGTTTTGTCAGAAAAGCACTCAAATCGCTCTAAAACGTTGAAATATGCAATAAAATACCATTTTAGCATATTTTTCAGAGCTTTTCAATGTTTAATGTATTTTTTAAAAAATAATATTATAATAATATTGATTTTTGTAGATTTTTAATGGGATTTTTTAAAAATATGTAAATAATTTATAAATCTTCAAAAATGCTATAAAACGTTATTTTATTGCATTTTTTGACGATTCAAGGCATTTTCAATGATTTTCTGAAAAAAACTATTTTTATTTTACAAAATATACCTGTGAGTAAGCTTATTAAAACCAAAAAAAATCGCTTACTTTTCCAATAAATTTCAATTGTAGTAGAAATTCTATTTAAAAGTATAACAATCTAAGTATTTAAGCTAAAAAATGAGTTTTTGTCAGAAAAGCACTCAAACCGCTCTAAAACGTCGAAATATGCAATAAAATACCATTTTAGAACATTTTTCTGAGCTTTTTAATGTTTCATGTATTTTTTGAAAAATAATATGAAATATTCTATATTAATATTGATTTTTATAGATTTTTATTTTTATTTTTTAAAAATATGTAAATAATTTTTAAATATACAAAAATGCTATAAAACGTTATTTTATTGAATTTTTTAACGATTCAAGGCATTTTCAATGATTTTCTGAATAACAATTTTTTTAAAATAAAATATATTTATGAGTAAGCTTCCTCAAAAAAAATACTCATAAAATTTTGCTTACTTTTCCCATAAATTTCCATTGCAGTAGTAATTCTATTTAAAGGTATTAGCTAGAAAATGAGTTTTGTCAGAAAAGCACTCAAACCGCTCTAAAACGTCGAAATATGCAATAAAATACCATTTTAGCATATTTTTCAAAGCTTTTCAATGTTTCATGTATTTTTTAAAAAATAATTTTATAATAATATTGATTTTTGCAGATTTTTATTGGGATTTTTTAAATTTATGTTAATAATTTATAAATCTTTTTTTTAGATAAAATATACCTGTGAGTAAGCTTCCTAAAAAAAAAAAAAAAATTCGCTTACTTTTCCCATAAATTTCAATTGCATTAGAAATTTTATTTAAAAGTTTGATAATCTAAGTATTTTAGCTAAAAAATAAATTTTGTCAGAAAAGCACTCAAATCGCTCTAATACATCGAAATATGCAATAAAATACCATTTAAGCACATTTTTCTGAGCTTTTTAATGTTTCAGGTGGGATTTTTTAAAAATATAGGCAAAATTATGACAAAAGGGCGTCGGTGAGAACGTTTGTAGACCTGGCTAGAAGATTCCACATGGGCAATACAAAACTAAGGAAACTTTACAAAAAGACAGGGAAAGAAATAACGCAGTTTTTATTAGAAAAATGCCAGGTGTCTGAAGGAAAATACCCAGAAACAGAAGAAGGAAATCAAAGAGGAGTGTGAGTCCTTGGAACACAATGAGGTGTAGGAGACAAAAGCTAAACGAGTAAGTACATAGAAGAAAAAATAGTAACCAAAGAATACAACAAAATAGAGAAGCAAATAGTAGAAACAGCAACAAATATACGTGTATTAGAAAAGAGACTGAACAGAAATTTGGAAATGACATAGCATGGAAAACGTAATTTGTGTCACAGTTGATGAACAGCCACAGGAGAAAAAAAAACTGTGAAGGATCAGGAAATAAGGCTGAAGAAACGAGAGAAGATTACTAGGTATGATAAGGAAGTTTTGAATAGCTAAACACAAAAACTTTGGGAGATATTTACATTGGAATCAGAAACATTGCCATGGAGTCCAAGAGGTAGAGTGAGTTGATGTGTTCTGGACACAGTACACACAACAGGAGGAGAGGCGAAGAATGTACTGAACGAGTTAGATAACCCAAAGACAATGGAACCAAACTACATCTCTTCATGGCCTCGGACAAAGGTCGCCGAGGAGCTGCGTGAACCACTGGCAACGATCTTCAAGTCATTTGAAACAGGGCATAAGCAAGAGGTCTGGAAAATAGCGAATGAAGTCCCAATATTCAAAAAAGGGACAGATATGTGACAGTGACGTACAGACCAGTGTCACTGACTTATATATATAGTATGCAAGGTTATGGAAAAGATAATCAGATGAGTAATGGAACACCTGGAAAGGAGAGAATTCGTGAGTGACAAACAAAATGGTTCTCTAGATGGTAAATCCTGTCACAAATTTCCTAGTTCTCTGTCAAGGTCAACTGAGTTTCAATATTTATAAATACTGATCTTAATTTCTCTTATTATATATTTATATTGATTAATTTTATCTCAAATAACTTGCATAGTACATTATTTTAATTCTTCTCAGAAAACAACTACTTTATTTCATGTCACATTCATACAACACCTCTGATCATCAGTTGTTTACAGTATTCTGTATTTTAATATAGTATAAACCTTGATAATTGATACTGACAAAGTGGTTTAACAAAAACACGGTAACAAACACTAGGACATATTTATACCAATTCAGTAATAACAAATTGTCGTTTCTTACTTAAAAAGGTCGACAAATAACAATATATATAGGCTGGAAGTGAGGTGTGAGTGACATGTATTGTTTGAGATGATATGACGTAGAACATGAGGTCACGTAATTCCTGTTTTGTGAGTCTTGTTGGGTTTACCTTCCTTGACTATCACGTATGCCAGTGATTTTTTTTAAAGTTTTTTGTTCCTAGGATCTGGCTCTACAAACCATACATAGATGTTCAAAATTTGAAGCCAATCGGATGAGGTGTCCTCATGAGGCAGAGTGTTGAAAAAGGAAAGGAAAAAAAATCCTGGAAGAATCCAGAAATTCAGCAAGTGAAACCAATTTTGACACAATCATATTCTTTAACCCTTTACCGGGCACTCCCTGGAAAATTATAATTTTGAAATGTATTTCATATGAGTGGATAGAGTAGCTCAATGTAAGAATAATGAGCCCATATAATTGAAATTCTAAAAAAAAATTGCGCAATTGCCAATATTCGAAGACCGGCTGTAGTCGGTCCCGACCGGTAAAGGGTGTCAAATTCTGAATGTTGCAAATTTGCAATTGTTAATAAAACACCAAATAAGTATTTTTCTATTTTATTATACTAATAGCCATAAATGGAACTTGTTTCCAAACATTTTGTAAGTATGAAAAAAATATAAACATGAACCAAAAAGAAAGATGCACACATTGCAAAGGGATAAAACTTTCAAGTCCCATATTCCTGAATTCCCTGAGTAAGAAAAATCATTATAGATGACTAATTGTTAGAATGATAGGCTGTGAAGCAATTTTTTTCCTTCTTGATGCATATGTTAACTTTGCATACTGAACAGTAAAATGAGGTTGTGACATGATGTTTCTTTGTGCTGCAATACTTGCATGACAATATCTTTCCTTGTGTTGGCCAGTGACCTAGCATTTTATCCAACCTCACACTG
Organism: Cherax destructor; assembly: GCA_009830355.1. Taxonomy (NCBI): domain Eukaryota; kingdom Metazoa; phylum Arthropoda; class Malacostraca; order Decapoda; family Parastacidae; genus Cherax; species Cherax destructor. The sequence goes on along the minus strand of WNWK01007462.1, from coordinate 84,113 downwards.
TCATCAAGGCTTGCTGCACATTGGTACTGCATTGGAGTTGGTAATTGCAAGGCTGGCAAACCATCATCACTGTTAGCACTGGAAGTACTTGTTGAAGGTCTTGGACTTGATCTTATGTTGCTGCGTCCATACTTTTGTCCTTTGGATCTTGCAGTGACAGAGACTTCAAGCCTGAATTGCTTCAGTGGCATGCATTTGGTTTTTAGTGACCGAGAATCACGGCAGTAAAGAAGCCATGCATTCACAACAGAAAGATCAATAACATAGGCAAACAGCCGCATGTACCAACGTTTAGATTTCATAGGGGTTTTGTACATATGTACAAACATATTACTTTTGTCAATACCTCCTATGTGTGCATTATAGTTCTTGATGACTGCAGGGCACTGGAAGTTGTCTTTAGTCTTAGATTCCTTGTTATATCTTTCAATAAAAGTCACAGGTTGCACTCCCACATCATTTGTCACTAAAGTGACATATTTGTTGTCCTTCCACCTTACAACATGGATACCATCATTGGTTTTGAAGTCAAAAGTGCCCCTGGGCACTATGTTCTTTTCCATTTGTTTGACAGGCATCAGTTTTGGTTGACCACATCTATTTTCACGTACTGTTCCAGTGTACCTGCAGTTATACTTGTCTCTTAGTACCTTGACCAAAGGTAGACTTGAAAAGAAATTGTCAGCATAGATTGCTGATGTCTTTCTTTTGCTGAGAGTTGTTGTAAGTACCAGAACAATCTTTGAACTTATTGGTAGTTTAGTTTCTTCATCTGGCAGCTTTATGGGATGGTTTTCAAAAGTCGTTTTGCCTTCATACATGATTATATCATGTATGATTCCATCTTCAATTGCACGACAAAATAGTTTGAAACCCTATTTGTCTGGTTTTGTTTTGATGTACCGTCTGAGGTTGCCAGCAGTTTTACCCTTGAAACCAACCATTACTTCATCAATAGACTGACTGGGTGTAGCTGCAACTTGCAAGCAAGCATTAGTTAGTGCAGTGTAAAGAGGCCTTATTTTGTGGAATCTGTCCTTATGCTTGAGGGTGTTATCATTGAAATGAACTGTACACCTTCTGCAACCTGGATTACCTTAGTTGAACTTGCCCAATAGTCATCTAAGGATGGATATGAAGAAATACCCATAAACATCAGAATACCTATGAACTGGATTATTTCTTCACAATCAGTTGCAAAAGTAGTATCTATGTTTTTTTGCTTGGCTTGATATGTCATGCATTCTATCATATTTGGGGTAAAAAAACTGGCTAAAATAATTAAATGGAAACTTAATTGCAAGAGGCTTTTCATGTTCGTATGCTGTGGATAAGGGAGTGTATACTTGTGATGTTAGTCTAGCTCCCTAAAGTGCTATATATAAGGAAGTGTGTACTTGTGATGTTAGTGTAGCTCCCTCAAGCCATGAGGGAGCTACACAAGCTTCCAGTAGTTCCCCACAGACATATTCAAGACATTGTGTTGATTCCCCACATTTATCTGCCTAGAAATTGTATAGATTTAAGTTAGTAATGATAGTAAATAATCTTACTCTGCTCATCGTTACTGTCCCTCTTATTCTGCTGGAGTAATCTGTTGAATTTTGCAACTCTTTCAGAATTGTGAAGCCTTAGACACAGCCGAAAGATTAACTATTAGAAACTGTTAAGAACAGCGTTTATTAGCTGATAATAGTTTTAAGTGAGGGGGGGAGTGAGCGACCAAGAGAGAGAGAGCGTAAGAGAGAAACAGAGGGAGAAACAGATAGAGAGAGAGAGAAGACAGTAGATCAGAGAGGAGAGATTATTAGATAAGTTTAGGAGTATACTTAATTGAGCACAAGCATCTATCAGTGCTCACAGAGGAAACCCGTAGGAATTATTTTGATATACTGTATTTTGATATACTGTATTTGAGAATCAACCCTATTGTCAGGCTGGCCACAGCGATATTGAGGATCCTTTTAACAGTCATTTTCATCGTCATAAAAAACAGTAATGAACATATGTAGACTATGATGTGGTCTAGGACACATTGCTTGGGACATGTACATTGTTTCCTGCAAAGTACCAGCACGATTTTTGGAAGTAACGTTTCTAGTCAGGACAGACGAACAAAAAATTTGCTAGAGCAAAGCAAACTGTAATGTTACGTTGGTATAGAACCTAAGGAGTAATTGATGGTTATAATGCCTGGCTCTGGTGAAAACTGTATCATGACATTTCTTTGACTTATCACTTACAAATGTAATAAAATTACGTGAGGCTGTTGACTGGTATACTGTGTGACACAGTGAGTAGGCCACAGTAACACAGTGAGTAGGTCACAGTAACACAGTGAGTAGGTCACAGTAATAACGTTGCTAAACTTCAGTAAAGAATTAATTAGTGGGTAAAGAAACAGAAACCATGTTTCTCCTGAGACTGAGGATCAAGTACAATCATCACCATTGCTTAATCAGTGTACTCCTTGCAACACGTTGCTTCAACTTGCTAAGGAAGAACGTGATTCCTCTAAATCCACTTCTACTCTCGTCTGTTGTTTCTTGTAATGGAAGAAGGTCATAGTAGGGGCCAGTGTGTTGAGCTACAGACACAGTGACCAGCAAGATGATCGAGGAGATAAACCTGACCACCATTCTCAGCAGCAATGTCTCAGAGCATGACCTGCCTGGTGAAGCTCTAGCTCCTGTTTCCACTGGCAGTCTAACGATCAACAAATAAGGCAATGAGTCATTTCTTTAGTCCTAATAAAGTAGGTCTTACAGATTCTCTAGTTAATGATCAGAGTTATATTGATACCGAATCTTTTTTCACTAGGAATCAACAAGGAGTGTTATCTGTGTATGAGAGTACTAGTCTTAACAGTGATGCTCCGATATTCTTATGGGGGTCATATCAACAAGGTCCTTCTACATAGACTCTAGACGGAGAGTAATCATTATACTGTAAATCTGATTGTGGGATTACCCCAGGAATTTCTTATGAAAGGCACTAAGTTGCACACCGCAAATGATGTCAATGGTGCCGGGAAAATAGTTTGTCGGGGGTCAGGCTAAGGGACTGACCACCTCAAACCATTTCCCCAAGGTTCGTTCACTGATTATATCAACTTTACCTCTCCACTACTCTTGCTGCCTAAAATATATTCTCCTCCTTATTTGACTGATGAAGCCCATCGCGTAGGCAACAAGTTTCAACAATAAAGACACCCAGCTGTTACACACGTGTATTAATCATCAACTTGTCGGTATTATTATTATAATCAAAACTAAGCGCTAAACCACCAGAGTCATACAGCACTGCAGGGTAGAGTTAGTAAGGGCGGTGAGGAGTGCTAAAGGAAGTATAATCAAAGATTGTGTAATAAATCTGTAGCTGTCAAAAAGTGAAAGAGGAAGTCTGTGTCAAAGGAAGGAAGGAAGGAAGATAAAGTAAGGGAGTTAGAGCAGTGATGACGTTGAAGGTAAATTCTGGGTGCTCGCTGATAGACTGGACAGTCCCACAGAATATGACAAACTGAGTGAGACGTGTGTGCCCAATGTGAAGATGGGAAAGCGTAGTCTCTCAACTACGACAACTATGATAAGAAGACCAGGATGAATTAAGACTAATGTTTTTGCCAACGGTTGCGAAGGTGGCTAGAGATGACAGGAAAATAATCTGAGAATGGAATACCTCCATATGAAACTGGAAGGTCATGTACCGCTGACAGGGCAGCAGAGTCTGCTTGATCGTTGCCCTGAACATCAACATGCCCAGGTACCCCAGCAGAAAACTATTTCTTTGTTTTTGCTGGAAATGAGGCGCATCCAAAGTTATATACGAAGAACTAAAGGATGAGGCGAATTAAAGTTTTTGATAACTTGTAAAGCACTAAAGGCGTCCGAAACTACCACAAACGATGAGGTAGATCTGGACGCAATACGGATAATTACAATGAGAATTACATACAGTTCAGCTGTGAAGTATGCTTCAGCTGAGCTCTCAATTAAATGATCTCTGTCGATGCCCCAACATTGTCGGGAAGCACTTCTGCAAACCTAACACCGTCAGAGGATTTAGAACCATCAGTGTAAATTGCAACGGCCCGGGAATGAGACCGGAAATGGTTAAGGAAAGGGTTAGCGAAAAGCCACTGAAGGTATTTGAGCTTTCGTGCACGGTAGTGGGGAAGAACAGACACGCACTGTGGGAACCTCACAAGAGGGAAAACTTAGATTCTAGATGTACATACAAAGGAGGCAACTCAAGAGAAGTCAAAAGCGATTGAAGACGAAGAGAAAAGAGACTTAGTAAACAGGGACGAAGAACAAATAATGGACCTCTACTAACGTCCGTTACTATCCTGTATGTAGAAGGATCAACTTGTCGATATTTTATACTCAAAAGAACATTAAGTTTACTTAAAAAAAGATAACCAAATAATGTCGCACACTGACATATTTGTGGTCATAACAGACATTATCCACTCACTTCAGAGAACCAGTTTGGTTAATAAAATTGACATATGTTAAATTCCATAACCTAATATCAGAAAGTGTTTTCTGTGAAGAAAACACATCAGCACTATAAGTTTAAAATTGACCACAATATTCTTTTTCAGTTATTTTCCAGCACCCAGCAACATTTGTGCCTAAACCGCTTAAATCCATGAAAGGTTCCATCCACTTCATACTACACATCAGTCATTTCATACTACACATCAGTCACTTCACACTACACATCAGTCACTCATACTACATCATCATCACTACACATCAGTCACTTCATACTACACATCAGTCATTCACTACACATCAGTCACTTCATACTACACATCAGTCACTTCATACTACTATCAGTCACTTCAACTACACATCAGTCACTTCAACTACACATCAGTCACTTCATACTACATCAGTCACTTCATACTACACATCAGTCACTTCACTACATCAGTCACTTATACTAACATCAGTCACTTCATACTACACTCAGTCATTCATACACATCAGTCACTTCAACTACACATCAGTCACTTCATACTACACATCAGTCACTTCATACTACACATCAGTCACTTCATACTACACATCAGTCACTTCATACTACACATCAGTCACTTACACACATACACACATCAGTCACTTCATACTACACATCAGTCACTTCAACTACACATCAGTCACTTCAACTACACATCAGTCACTTCATACTACACATCAGTCACTTCACATCTACACATCAGTCACTTCATACTACACATCAGTCACTTCAACTACACATCAGTCACTTCAACTACACATCAGTCACTTCACACTCATCACATATCATCTTCAACTACACATCAGTCACTAAAGAAATTAATGTCCTTCTCAATACTGATATTTTAATCAGAAAAAGATAAACCTGAAGGGTCACAGCGCTTGTGGAATGACAGACATTCAAATTTGAGTCAAGAAGGGGGAAAATAAACTCATTTCCTTGGATCAAGAACCCCACATCAATATTAAAATGGCGTCTACACACTCCATTAAGTATACCAAATTGTGAAACTGAGCAAAGGCACTTGTTGCCACCTGTTACAAGGAAAGAAAACATTGGAATAGCCTATGTAGCATTGTTGATAAGGCACCGATGCATAAATACATAGTCCCATGAAACTTGGTCAAGATAGATTACAAAAATAAACTTTGAAGCAAGAGAATAATGCATTTCGAGTGATAAATAAAACTTTTGAGAAAGCAAACGAAAATGTTGATTAGAATGTTCAAAAAATAGGAATATTTTCCAGACTCACCACCTCACCAACTCTTCTCCAGGCTCAGAGACTCACCACCTCACCAACTCTTCTCCAGGCTCAGAGACTCACCACCTCACCAACTCTTCTCCAGGCTCAGAGACTCACCACCTCACCAACTCTTCTCCAGGCTCAGAGACTCACCACCTCACCAACTCTTCTGCAGGCTCAGAGACTCACCACCTCACCAACTCTTCTCCAGGCTCAGAGACTCACCACCTCACCAACTCTTCTCCAGGCTCATAGACTCACCACCTCACCAACTCTTCTCCAGGCTCAGAGACTCACCACCTCACCAACTCTTCTCAGGCTCAGAGACTCACCACCTCACCAACTCTTCTCCAGGCTCAGAGACTCACCACCTCACCAACTCTTCTCCAGGCTCAGAGACTCACCACCTCACCAACTCTTCTCCAGGCTCAGAGACTCACCACCTCACCAACTCTTCTCCAGGCTCAGAGACTCACCACCTCACCAACGCCTTCATCAAACTTGATGGTCTGATCACGTCGTTATCTTGACCTCGCTACTACCGCTCTCTCCATATTTATTCTCCTCTGTATTTGACTTAAGAGGCCTACCGTTTTACCATGTTGCACATGTTCTACCAATCTACTTGTCGGTATTGTATATCATTTTCATAATTATAGTTGCAAGATCATCATTAAAATTTTCTTCAGTATTTTCACAGGAATGTTTATCATCATAAGCAAGTGGATCCCTTAATTTCTAAGTAATCAGCATAATAACTTCTTACTGCATTAAACAAACTAAATGTATTTCGGTGGCTGCAATAGATACGAGACAAGTGTCCGTGTACCGCATGCGCCCAGTCCTCTGTACATCAATGCAACTCCATGCAGAGCGCATAATTAGTATGTCATGCAGGTAAACATCAGCAACGAAGATTTGAAGCGAATCAGTAGAAACATTCACAAATCATCATATGGAAATTATTATCCCATTTTCCTCTAGGATCCCCTGTCTTCTAATAACATGATTATTTTTCCACTATAATTTATCTTGTCCATAATTACTATCGCATTTACTTTGTCTGTTTCGAATGGGTAAGATTTGTGATTTTGGCTTAAATAGCAACGCGCTCTTGCCGAATAAGGTAAGCGAAAATTTGTGTATGCAATAATTTCGCAAAAATCATTCTGAAATCAATGAAAAAATAAATTTCATTTTGTTTGTTTATTATTAAGTTATTGTAAACTTATCTAAAATATATTTATTTGGATTAGGCTAAATTAAATTGCGTTTGTTTTAATAAGGTTAGGTAAGTTTTTTAAGGTTCTTTTGGTACAAAATTATTAATTTTTACATTAACATAAATTAAAAAATATATCTTTAAACGTATAAGAGAAAATTTTAAAAAGAACTTAATTTTAAATGAGTTCTTGCTAATTGACCAATTTCACCTATTCGGCACGACATATATATATATATATATATATATATATATATATATATATATATATATATATATATATATATATATATATATATATATATACTATATATATATATATATATATATATATATATATATATATATATATATATATATATATATATATATATATATATATATATATATATGCAAAAGATCACAGTAAACAGGTGATATCAAAATATGCAAGAAACACTATGAAAAATAGAAGAATTCCAAGCGCTTGTGACTACTCACATTTTCAAGGAACTATATATAGTTCCTTCATAATGTGAGTAGTCACGAAACGCTTGGAATTCTTCTATTTTTTCATAGTGGTTTTCTTGCATATATATATATATATATATATATATATATATATATATATATATATATATATATATATATATATATATATATATATATATAATGTCGTGCCGATTAGGTAAAACTTGCGATTTTGGCTTAAATAGCAACGCTCATCTTGCCATATAAGACATGTGAAAATTTGTGTATGCAATAACTTCGCCAAAATCATTCTGAACATAACGAAAAATATATATTTCAATGTGTTTGTTTATTATTAAATTAATGTTAACGTATCTAAAATATATTTAGTTGGGTTAGGCTAAATTAAATTGCGCTTGTTGTAATAAGGTTAGGTAGGTTTTCAAAGTTTGTCTTGGAACAAAATTATAAATTCTTACATTAACATAAATGAAAAAAATATATCTTTAAACGTATAAGAGAAAATTTTAGAAAGGACTTAATTTTAGATGAGTACTTGCTATTGACCAGTTTACCTAATCGGCACGACATATATATATATATATATATATATATATATATATATATATATATATATATATATATATATATATGTCGTGCCGATTAGGTAAAACTTCAGATTTTGGCTTAAATAGCAACGTCCTTCATATAAGACAAGTGAAAATTTGTGTATGCAATAATTTCGCCAAAATCATTCTGAACATAACGAAAAATATATTTCATTGTGTTTGTTTATTATTAAATTAATGTTAACGTCAAATATATATTTAGTTGGGTTAGGTTAAATATATTGCGCTTGTTGTAATAAGGTTAGGTAGGTTTCAAGTTTCTCTGGTACAAAATTATAAATTCTTACATTAACATAAATGAAAAATATATCTTTAAACGTATAAGAGAAATTTTAGAAAGGACTTAATTTTAGATGAGTTCTTGCTAATTGACCAGTTTTACCTAATCGGCACGACATATATATATATATATATATATATATATATATATATATATATATATATATATATATATATATATATATATATATATATAATATATAAATATATTTATATATATATATATATATATATATATATATATATATATATATATATATATATATATATATATATATATGTCGTGCTGATTATATATATATATAAATATATTTATTATATATATATATATATATATATATATATATATATATATATATATATATATATATATATATATATATATATATATATATATATGTCGTGCCGATTAGGAAAACTGGTCAATTAGCAAGAACTCATCTAAATTTAAGTCCTTTCTAAAATTTTATCTTATACGTTTAAAGATATATTTTTTCATTTATGTTAATGTAAGAATTTATAATTTTGTACCAAGAGAAACTTTGAAAACCTACCTAACCTTATTACAACCAGCAATTTAATCTAGCCTAACCCAACTAAATATATTTTAGATACGTTAACATTTATTTAATAATAAACAAACACAATGAAATATATTTTTCGTTATGTTCAGAATGATTTTGGCGAAATTATTGCATACAAAATTTTCACTTGTCTTATATGGCAAGGTGAGCGTTGCTATTTAAGCAATCGAAGTTTTTTAATCGGCACGACATATATATATATATATATATATATATATATATATATATATATATATATATATATATATATATATATATATATATATATATGTCGTGCCGATTAGGTAAAACTGGTCAATTAGCAAGAACTCATTTAAAATTAAGTCCTTTCTAAAATTTATCTTATACGTTTAAAGATATATATTTTCCTTTATTTAATTTAGCTAACCCAACTAAATATATTTTAGATACATTTACAATAATTTAGTAATAAACAAACACAATGAAATATATTTTTTCGTTAGGTTCAGAATGATTTTAGCGAAATTATTGCATACACAAATTTTCGCTTGTCATATATGGCAAGAAGAGCGTTGCTATTTTAAGGACCAATGAGGAGAGGCGCTGAGAGATCCTCTCCCGGCTCTCTTAGCTTAATGACATCGAATTATACCCCATTTCGAAATGGATGTTGGAATCATTTTTCGTCTGTAATTCCTTGAAGCTCTTGATCCAAAGATATTGGATTTTTTCTTTCCTTTCTTCGTAGTCAACCTGATTATCCTTCATTTCACAAGCAATGTATGACAGCTACTAGTTTACGCATTCCCCATAAATATAACAGCATTAATAACAAAATAATAATAATAATAATAATAATAATAATAATAATAATAATAATAATAATAATAATAATAATAATAATAATAATAATAATAATAATAATAATTATTATTATTATTATTATTATTATTATTATTATTATTATTATTATTATTATTTTATTATTATTATTATTATTATTATTATTATTATTAAATTACATCAGTAACAAAAATACTATTTGAAACGAAGATTAGTTTTAAAATCTAACAAATATCATCCAGTGGAACAACGTCAAGTAAGCTATGAACACCAGTCCACACTTAACCACTCACTTTCAGGAACCTGCACTAACGTAAACTACCATTTTGAACACTTATTTTCAGCCAGTCAGTCAGTAGTTACCTCAGCAATCACACAGTATCGTTCAACACATCCTCACACACGCCGTCTCTATTCACACGAACCATGAACCAGTCAACGCGGGGGTTTACACCATACCCTGTGGAGGCTGCGACAGTATTTATGTAGGAGAAACGGCAAGAAACCTCGAAACACGCCTCAAAGAACACATTAATGCATGTAGGAACGATAACCTGAACAACGCCTGCGTACAACACCGAAATTCCACCAATCATCTCATGAAATTCAAAGACGCTCGATTATTAATCAAATAAACTAATTTCCGCAGACGCAAGTGCCTTGAATCAGCACTTATCGCTGTTTCTAACACAATTAAGCAAAATAAAGGCAGCTTCACCATCTCTGAAGTCTTGCAGCTTCACCATCTCTGAAGTCTTAGCAAGAATCCTCCTGAAAACAGTAAACCCTACCATCACATAGCCTCTCCTGCTAACACCACACAAGCGCATCGCAGATGTGGAACACTGCTACAGGCATTCTCTTTTCCAACTTCCTACAGAAATATTTGTTTAACCTGTTTTAATAGTACCCAAGTAATTGTTTTTATCACCTTTTACTCATGTGCAAGTTGATTGTTCTACCTTATTGTATTACTACTACTACTACTACAACTTATATCACTACTACTTCTACCACCACTAGTATTACACCTCACTTTGAGAGTATATATATACCCTCTGTGTCCATATATTGTTTGTAACGGCTTGAAAAAGCTCCTGGAGAGCGAAACGTTGCCATAATAAAATGTCTCATTAGTTGCATTTGTGTCGTTTTACTTAACAGATGATGTAAAGTTAATGAAGAGAATTAAATCGGTCGAGGATCAGGCAGGACTACAAAGAGACCTGGACTGGCTACAATCCTGGTCCAGCAACTCGCTCTTTGAATTTAACCTTGCCAAATGCAAAGTCATGAAGATCGGGGAAGGGCAAAGAAGACCGCAGAGAGTATAGTCTAGATGGCCAAAGACTGCAAACTTCACTCAAGAAAAAAGATCTTGGGGTGAGTATAATACCGAGCACATCTCTTGAGGCGCACATCAACCAGATAACTGCTGCAGCATACAGGCGTCTGACAAACCTAAGAATAGTGTTCCGACACCTCTGTAAGGAATCGTTCAAGACTCTCTACACCACATACGTCAGGCCCATATTGGAGTATTCAGCACCAGTTTGGAATCCATACCTGGTCAAGCACGTCAATAAATTATAGAAAGTGGAAAGGTTTGCAACAAGACTAGTCCCAGAGCTAGGGGATTGTCCAACGAAGAAAAGTTAAGGGAAATCGGCCTGACGACACTGGAGGATCAGAGAAGACATGATAACGACATATAAAATACTGCGAGGAATTGACAAATTGGACAAAGACAGGATGTTCCAGAGATGGGACACAGAAACAAGGGGTCACAATTGGAAGTTGAAGACTCAGGTGAGTAAAAGGAATGTTAGGAAGTATTTCTTCAGTCATAGAGTTGTCACGATGTGGAATAGCCTAGAAAGTGACGTAGTGGAGGCAGGAACCATACATAGTTTTAAGACGAGGTTTGATCAAGCTCATGGAGCGGGGAGAGAAAGGACCTAGTAGCGATCAGTGAAGAGGCGGGGCCAGGAACTGTGACTCGACCCCTGCAACCACAAATAGGTGAGGACACAATCGCAGACTTACAGGCTATCGTACAAACATCACTCAAGTAAGAGGACCTCGTTATGAAGTGAACCTGAGGTGAACACCAGTCAAATAACTGCTGCAGCAAATGCGCGTCTGGCAAATGTAACTTTTAGACACATATTCCAAATTAGATATTCAGTACCGATATGGAACCCACACCTGGTGAACCATATCAAGAAATTAGAGAAAGTACAGAGGTTTGCAACAAGACTAGTCCCGGAGCTAAGGGGTATGTCCTATGAGAGGTTGAAGGAACTCAGCCTGATGACACTAGAGGAAGGATAAAGGGTAATATGATAACAAAAAAATTACTGAGAGGAACTGATAGGGTGGACAAGGACTGACTGTTTGAAAGATGGAAAAATGAACACGAAAGCTCAGCTGGAATTTAAAAACACAAATGAATCACAGTCAGAAAGTGGAACGACCTGGAGATTGAAGTGGTAGAGACAGGATCTATACAGATTCAAGATTAGGTACGATAAGACTCTCGATGGTAGAAGCTTACCTAGTAGAAACCAACGAAAAGGTGGGGCCAGGAGCTGACACTCAACCCCTGCAATCCTATATAGGTGAGTTCCTATAGGTGAGTACACACACAATCATACAAATACCTTTTATTCCCTACTAACACAAGCATTATGTATACCCGAAGGGGAATTATAAGTGATTGCCTGATATTTTTTTTTTCCTCCAACATTTCGCTTTTATTTTTCCATAGAAGAAGACGTCATCCAAACAGCTTTGATTTTCCAACGATTGTTTACAGTAACTAGGAGAAAACTCTTGGAACAACTGACATGTGTAAGTCATCGATAACCTAAGTTGTCGAATCCTTTCCTTGCATCCTGGAATGGCTTCGATAACTTCCAAAACTTTCTGCGGTGCAGCAGAAAAAAGTTGCTTTCTAATTCGATCATAGTGGAGAGTGAAATTCAAGTCTAGGCGAACATCTGCCATTTTTTGTGTAAAACTTTTTTTTTATTCACGTTTAATCATATTAAATATATTTGAGTCTACCCTTTTTTAATTGCTTCAGTATTTAATGGGTGATGCATCTTAGGGCCAGGATAGGACTCATTATAATTACTTTTGTTCCGTAAAATTTGCCAGTGTACAAAAAATAAATAATGGAGAGAACATTAACTGGGAAATGACTTTCTGTTCGACTTCAAATTTTCAGGCCGGGAAAAGGAAGATTCGCGTTGTTATTAGTGTTATAAGTCATAATTTGCTATATTATTAAATTAATGGTAATGCTGATTTCCATTCAATAAATAAGAAAGGTCTCGTCTTCCGCTTGAAAATATTAACGAAAATGCATTCCATAAGACGGATGTCATTTCCTTAGGTCTAAATCTGAAATATTTCTGAAATTTTTAAAATCTTGGAATCGTTGGATTATGAGGAGTTAGTGGAGAATTCCTTTTCTAAATAGGCTTCAAACTTTTATTGTTGGTGAGTTAATTCAAAGACAACTTGGCTTTCACTGTGAACACTACACAAATAACCAGTACATAGGAGCTTTGTGTATTGTTCCAGTCACGGTATTGTGCCTTTTATTATTTCACTGTGAGTCATGTAAGTTTTAAATTGCCAATTGTATCACTAAAACTTGTTTGCATGTAATACTTAAGTGTTGGTGGACCTAAATTGGAAGTATTTGTATATTGTATGTGTCAATTTGCCAATTTTATAGAATTGTTTTGACCGAATTAGATTTTCCTCAAATAATATAAAATCAAATATTTTTTTCTTTGAGGAACGTAGAGAATTTTAATTTGAATAGAACTGCAAGAAAAATATTTAGAACAACTTTTTTTAGGATTGGTTTTAAATTTTCAGAAGTGATTAACTTTACAAAAAGAAGGTTGGTGGAGCAATTTACAAGTGTGGGGAGAGGGGAGGGGAGGGGATGTGGGGAGGGAGGGGAGGGGCGAGGGGCGCGTCTGTCCAGTTTTATTGATCATTCGTGAAAATAGTTTCCTTGATATTAGTTTAGAAAATGTTTTTTGATTGGCTTTAAAAATTCCACACTAGTGTATCTTATTTAGATAAGATTGTTAATGGAGTGTGTAGGTGCCATTGTGCCACTTTTATTCTCGAAATGGTCAGGTAGAGTTTTACATTACTGCATTATTGTGCCTTGATTCTGCTGAGTGGCTCTAGATCCAAGGAAATGAGCTTATCCTCGCGTCAGATCTGAATGCCCTCTATTCCACAAGTGCTATATGACCCCTACTGCCTTAGCGCTTTTCCTTGATTAAAATAAAACTATTTTGAACGGCAGCAAACCTTGATTTATCTAATTAAATGGATGAAATGTTATTTTTTAGTTAAGGCTGAGAAGATGCAAATGTTGTTGTTATTGTGCAATAACTTGTGACCACTTTTGGTCAGACCTAAAATATTACTGCTGATTTGTTTTACCTCGAAGAAAACTTCCACTTGATTCTAAGTTGAGTAACTTATATTGTCTCAAGTTTATTAATCAAATTGTTTTCTGTGAAATAACTGGAGAATGCTTCGTCTGATCGGTGCTTGACTTTTCCCATGATGAATCTACATAATATAGTAATAACACGATTGCAAACAATCCACGGAACTGGTGGGGTTAGAACCCATGGCGAGTGTGTCGTAAAACTCAGGCCAGTACCAGGTCAGTACCAGGCCAGTACCAGGCCAGTACCAGGCCAGTACCAGGCCAGTACCAGGACCAGTACCAGACCAGTACCAGCCAGTACCAGACCAGTACCAGGCCAGTACCAGACCAGTACCAGACCAGTACCAGACCAGTACCAGACCAGTACCAGTGCCAGTACCAGACCAGTACCAAGCCAGTATCCAGCCAGTACCAGAGAGTACCAGCCAGTACCAGACCAGTACCAGGCCAGTACCAGACCAGTACCAGACCAGTACCAGGCCAGTACCAGACCAGTACCAGACCAGTACCAGACCAGTACCAGACCAGTACCAGGCCAGTACCAGACCAGTACCAGGCCAGTACCAGACCAGTACCAGACCAGTACCAGGCCAGTACCAGGCCAGTACCAGGCCAGTACCAGGCCAGTACCAGACCAGTACCAGACCAGTACCAGACCAGTACCAGACCAGTACCAGACCAGTACCAGGCCAGTACCAGACCAGTACCAGGCCAGTACCAGGCCAGTACCAGACCAGTGGCTTACGCACTGGCCTGGAGTTTTACAACTCACTCGCAATGGGTTCTAACCCTGACCCATTCCGTGTTTTTTGTTTTACATAATGTAGTTTTTATGTGTTTTTTTAACACTTGTGTCCCCTTGTTAAAAAGAAAAAAAGAAAATGTATCCAAGGTATAGTACGGAATAGTATAGTACGGAATACAGTTGACATAGAACTGAATTTAAATAACACCCCATGTTTTACTGAGCGTTTCTGCCAGTCATAAAATTAACTTAAAACAGTCTACCAATTATTCGCCCAGGTAAGTCGAGTATGTCCTATTTTGCCATTTTTACTGAAAAAATTGGGTAATAGTGTCCATGTGATAATATGAGAATAATAATTATTTTCATTCACTTCAGATCTTATACACTAATATTTAACTGCATTACAAACTTATGCTGCACTCTGCACTATTTTTTTGTGTGTGTTGACATAATGGGGGCTGGGTGTCAATATTTATTCTTTAAAAAAATGAGTTTTTTGTGAATATTTTTGGGTGGAAACGGATTAATTGTATTTACATTATTTTTTATGGGAAATAAGGTTTTGAATTACGAGCAATTCGTTTTAAGGCCTAGCTCCTGGAACGGATTAAGATCGTTAATCTTATGCAACACGGGGATAGCTTTCTCGCATTTCTCATTGATCGCATTGCATTTAGTTCTCTCGCTGGTCAACACATTTTTCAGTTCACTTTAAAAAATAGGTGTTTTTAACTAATTTTGTGACGCTTAATTCCAATATGAACTGAGTTTTGGGCCAACACGTACAGTTTGTGTGAAGTAGAACCATCATTCCCTGACTCCCATTACTTTTCAGTTATATTATTGTTTACTGAATGCTTTGTTATTTTATGAAAGATGATTTATGATTTTTGATTTTTGGTAATTTTGACTGATTATATTATATTATGTAAATATACGTTTTCATGATGGTATTTAGATGTCAATGTATCACTCTACAATGCATCTAGCGTTAAACTGAGAGACACTCGTATTGATTGAAAACTGAACAATATTTTGGATTTAAGATCGGTGCCTGCCTGGCCATTACTAAGCAGTATACTTGTGACATTTATTGAAAACGATTTCCCTACTGTCGAAGTCCTTTATCGAGTCACAGCAAGATCTGTTGTAACTCGATAAGTTGGCAATAACGGTGTCATCACAGGATCACTTATACTGGCTTAGTGTTTTTTTCAACCTTATGGTTTTAAGGTCGAGATCAAGACAAGCTGTGGGCACCTCACTGCTCTTGTCTGACTTATTCCTTACTTTAGTGATTTGCTGGAAGGAAGTCATGCATGCCATTTGTAGTGCCGCTGGCATGGAGGGAACCACAGGATCACACCACGATTTGTTATTGTTCTATCAGATGAGTGTAGCAAATATCAAAAACAAATCCAAAATAACATCCAAATCTTCAATTTGCAATCAGACCGGTGGAACACTCGGAGGATCTCCGGTCCAATATCACCATCCAGGTAAGGCACTTTTCGTTTGAACTAAGAAGTAACCACTAACTCAGTAACCACTAATTGAACCGTGGAACAGTCAGAGCTACATGGTTCAAAATTTAGCCTGAGGAATTAACTGCACCCTGGTACAAGTCATTGTTTTTCAGAAAGCGACATAAAAACCTTGGAAATTATTATAAATTGGAAGAATTATTTTGGTACTTTTATGGTGCTAATGGACTTTTCGATGCTTAGGATAAACTTCTTAATCCTGCAATGTGACGTTAGTTCATCGATTCCAGCAAAACAAGTCTGAAAAAGCAATCTTAAAAATGGCATCACCCTAACTAGTCCACCTTTAGCTCTTGCTAGACACTTGTAAAAAAACATATGAACACTCTGAGCTCTGATCGAATATGAGAAGTTTCGGTGGGCTGGTGGCCTAAAAGTAATAGGTTTGTTACTGGGGCTTCAAGGGGAATTTACAAAGTACTGCTGTTTCCTATACCTGTAGGACAGTCGAGACACAAAGCAGCACTACAATTAACTAACATGGCCAACGTGAGAATGGTATGAATCAGTCGATCCACAGGATCGACTACTGGTCTGTGATGAACTTGACATATCAAGCTTGGCTTCATTAAAAAGTTCGTTAAAGCTTCGGACAAAGAAGGTGCAGCGTTTGTATATCTAAAGGAGAGATTTTCCAAAGTCAGTGATGCCAAACTAAGAAATATTTATTCATCGGACCTCAAATTCATTTTGACGAAAGTCTCTAAGATGCTGAGGTGAGAGCATGGGCGGCTTTCAAGAAAACCTCAACAGGTTTCCTGGACAGTTATCACGGGGATTATTACAGGAATACTGTAGAAGACTTCCCCTCAAGAGAGGTTCCTTGACGCTGGTGAGGGGCTCTTGATCTAGGGAATTGGATCTGTGCTCCAGTTCCCTGAATTAAGACTGAATACCTTCCACATCCCCCCCACAGGCGCTGCATAATCCTACGGGTTTAGCGCTCCCCCTTGATTATAATAATAATAATGTAGAAGACTTATTTCCAGCATATCTACTGGGATGTCGAATGTCCTTCAAGGTTAATTTCCTCAATTCTCACCTGGTCTTTTTCTTCCTGCCAAACTTGAGTGATGTTATTGATGAACACAGTCAATAATTTCATCATGACATAATCATCATGGAGAAAAAATATTAGGAAAACCTGACGATGAATTTGATGAGGGACTACTGTTGTACACTGGTGAGGGACTACTGTTGTACACTGGTGAGGGACTACTGTTGTACACTGGTGAGGGACTACTGTTGTACACTGGTGAGGGACTACTGTTGTACACTGGTGAGGGACTACTGTTGTACACTGGTGAGGGAGAATGATAATGAATATAAAGAAAATTCCTGATATCTGTTATGCGAATATTTTTGTATAGCTGTATGAAAATTCCTTTTAGTTTTGTTTAGCATATATTAAATGTACGTTATGAAATATTATCCTTATACAAGCTGTCATTATTAATGTTTACTATTGTGAGTGAAGACAGCCATGAACAACACTAGTCTTCCTTTTTAATAAAAATTATCATTTTAGTGAAGGAATACAGACAAGATGTGAAAGGTGCTACCAGCAAACCTGCCACTGCACCAACACACTAAAAAATAGTGTTTTAAATGTGTGTGTGTGTGTGTGTGTGTTTGTGTGTGTGTGTGTGTGTGTGTGTGTGTGTGTGTGTGTGTGTGTGTTGTGTGTGTGTGTGTGTGTGTATGTGTGTGTGTGTGTGTGTGTGTATGTGTGTGTGTGTGTGTGTGTGTGTGTGAGTGTGTGTGTGAGTGTGTACTCACCTAGTTGTACTCACCTAGTTGTGGTTGCAGGGGTCGAGTCAAAGCTCCTGGCCCCGCCTCTTCACTGGCCGCTACTGGGTCACTCTCCCTGCGCCATAAGCTTTATCATACCTCTGCTTAAAGCTATGTATAGAGCCTGCCTCCACTACATCGCTTCCTAAACTATTCCACTTCCCGACAACTCTGTGACTGAAGAAATACTTCCTAACATCTCTGTGATTCATCTGAGTCTTCAACTTCCATCTGTGTCCCCTTGTTGTTGTGTCCCATCTCTGGAACATTCTGTCTCTGTCCACTTTGTCAATTCCTCTCAGTATCTTATATGTTGTTATCATGTCTCCCCTATCTCTCCTGTCCTCCAGTGTCGTCAGGTCCATTTCCCTTAACCTCCCCTCGTAGGACATACCCCTTAGCTCCGGGACTAGTCTTGTTGCAAACCTTTGCGTGTGTGTGTGTGTGTGTGTGTGTGTGTGTGTGTGTGTGTGTGTGTGTGTGTGTGTGTGTGTGTGTGTGAGTGTGAGTGTTTGTGTACCCATCTAGTTGTGGTTGCGGGGATTCGAGTTATAGTTCCTGGCCCCTTCTGGGTCATCCTGTATATGTAAAATTCCAGTGAAAATTTTACAAAACCTGAATGCTCTCCTGCTCGTGCGTTTTCACAATGAAAATTTCAATATCTTACAAGATGAGATTAACGTATGTAGGTGATTGAAGTATGTAGGAGTTTGAAGTATTTAGGTGATTGAAGTATGTAGGAGCTTGAAGTATGTAGGTGATTGAAGTATGTAGGTGATTGAAGTATGTAGGTGATTGAAGTATGTATGAGCTTGAAGTATGTAGGTGATTGAAGTATGTAGGTGATTGAAGTATGTAGGAGCTTGAAGTATGTAGGAGCTTGAAGTATGTAGGTGATTGAAGTATGTAGGAGCTTGAAGTATGTAGGTGATTGAAGTATGTAGGAGCTTGAAGTATGTAGGTGATTGAAGTATGTAGGAGCTTGAAGTATGTAGGTGATTGAAGTATGTAGGTGATTGAAGTATGTAGGAGCTTGAAGTATGTAGGTGATTGAAGTATGTAGGTGATTGAAGTATGTAGGAGCTTGAAGTATGTAGGAGCTTGAAGTATGTAGGTGATTTAAGTATGTAGGAGCTTGAAGTATGTAGGTGATTGAAGTATGTAGGAGCTTGAAGTATGTAGGTGATTGAAGTATGTAGGAGCTTGAAGTATGTAGGTGATTGAAGTATGTAGGTGATTGAAGTATGTAGGAGCTTGAAGTATGTAGGTGATTGAAGTATGTAGGTGCTTGAAGTATGTAGGAGCTTGAAGTATGTAGGAGCTTGAAGTATGTAGAAGCTTGAAGTATGATTCTGTATCTAATTGTCCCCTAAGATTTCCTAAATCGTTCAGGGAAAGAACTACCCATTACTAAGACTGAGAAATCAAATGTTATTGTTATTTTGAACAAAAGTTAAAATATTAGTGAAATAGAAGAATTATTTAGTGAATCATATTCTTTCTTTTTTTAATGATTCTCCTTGAACATGTTAATTGTTCTTTTAACTGTAAATTGAATATAAGACATAAACTAAATGATAGTGCTCATCCAGATTTAATATTTTGTGTTATTCACTTGCAAGCTACGAAAATACAAACTATTAATAACAAAAAAGAAAACTGATTAACATGTACAGTTGTTTTCACGGAGGTAGACAAGTAAATAAACAAACGAGCACTCATGTAATTGCAATTAAAGATTCACAAATACACTTCTTCAACTTAATAATTGAGAAAAATGTATTTACTATAGATAATTAATGCAACATAAATAGAAGTCCAAAATTTATCTTAATTAACCTCTCCGAGGTGGCCGAACTGTGTGGCAGCTTGGTCTCGTCTAGCTGGTGTACGGTCGTGGCTGTCTTGGTGGGTGGAATTACAGGACGCAGTTTTCTGTGTGTCACCTCCAGTAATTCCACCCACCTGGACAGTCTCTACCGTAGACCAGCTAGACAAGACCAAGTTTCCACCCAGCAAGGTCACTGAGGGTGGCAACCGCTGACTCTGGGGAAGTGGGGAAGGGAGTTCACCTGAGGTGACACTAGTGGACTCCTGGAAACACTGATCCGGGGAAGGCACCGCTGACTCTGAGGAAGTGGGGAAGGAAGTCCACCTGAGGTGACACAAGTGGACTTCTGGAGACACTGATCCGGGGAAGGCACCGCCGACCTTAGGTAATGGGGAAGGGGAGACATCCGGGAGCGAACGGATGGATTCCTGGGTACATAAACTTGGGGAAGGTTGTTGTTGAGGCTGACCTTAGGAAAGTGGGGAAGGGGAGACATCCGGGAGCGAACGGATGGATTCCTGGATACATGAACCTGGGGAAGGCTGAGGCTGGAAGGCAGAGATGAGAACACAGAGAGGCGAGGCTAACCTTAGGGAAGTGAGGAAGGGGAGACATCCGGGGGCCCACGGATGGATTCCTGGACACATGAACCTGGGGAAGGTGGGGTGGACCTTAAAGACGAACCACTGGCCTCCACGTGGCAAGGTCTGGTAACTCAGAGATAACTCTGAGGCTGACAGTGGTCGCAAAAAAAAAGTTTTGTTATTATTTTTAATTCTAATTAATGATTTCTTAATCTGGTAATATAAGTAATATAAATAATATTCTTATTTCAACAAACTGGCCATATCCCACCGAGGCAGGGTGGCCCAAAAACAAAAACTAAAGATTATCTTTTCAAATTTAGTAATATATACAGGTTACTAACCCCTTGTTCCTGGTATTTTGGTCGCCTCTTACGGAGGAAGAATTCTGTTCCACTTCCCCCATGCATATATATAATAGATAATATAATTACATATTCAGTGTGAGGGCGGCGTTCAGAATAAGAAATAATCAGGACCTGGAGATCAGAAATCAGAAAAAACATTCATTCACATACAAACACACACATATGCAAACACACACACATACAAACACACACACACACACACACACACACAGAGTCCCGGTGGCCTGGTGGCTAAAGCTCTCGCTTCACGCATGGAGGGCCCGGGTTCGATTCCCGGCGGGGCGGAAACATTTCGAAGTGTTTCCTTACACACACACACACACACATACATACAACAGGCCTAGTGTCTAATCGACATGTGCCTAGGACAAAATGGTAACTAACTAACTAACACACACTCACACACACACACACACACATACAAACATACACACACACACACACACACACAAACCGCACACACATACATACGCACGCACACACCAGCCTTAGTGTCAATCGACAAGTTCCTTTGCAAACTTGTACAAACACTCACAAAGAAAACATACCCACATGCAGACATATAGACACACGATAGTGCTATCGATCTGTAATTCTTTGCAATTGCTTTACTGCCAACTTTGTGGAGTGGGGCTATATCTGTTGTTTTTAATGACTGTTGGATGACCCCTGTGTCTATGTTCCCTCTCCATAGAACATTTAAAGCACCTGAAAGGGATTCTTGCGGTTCTTGATGAACACGGAGTTCCACGAGTCAGGGCCTGGGGCAGAGTGCATCGGCATGTTATTTATTGCTTTTTAAAAGTCCTGTGGTGTTAGGATTTCATCAGAAATTCTTGAATTAACCAAATTCTGGGTCTTGGTCATAAAAAATCATTTAGATTGTCGACTCTTAGTCTGATTAACGGCTCACTAAACGCTAAGTCACTCACTAAATGCTGTCATCTGTGTAAGTAGCACCTCGTTTAACAGGAGTCCAATACTGGATGTGGTTTTTGCCCTGGATTTAGCATAGGAAAAGAATGTTTTATTTTCAGTTTCATTTATGGCTTTATGTTCTTCTTGTGTTTCTTGGCTCCTTTATAATTCCTTAAGCTTAAGTTCGATATTTTCTATTTCTCTGGCCAGTGCCTCCTTCCGTATTTCAGATATACTGGCCCCTTTCAGCAGCTCTGTGATTCTTCGCTTTCACCGGTAGAGGGAGCGTCTCTCTTTTTCTCTTTTTCCTTAGGGAAATGTGTCCCGAGCATACCTCAAGTGCCACAGAGTCAGCCTGGCAAAGGGTAGGGTCCATGTTGTTTAGGATATCATGCCAAACTTGTTTCATTAAGGACATGGTTAATTTGATCGCACTGTATGTTTCTCTTATTGAAATTGAATTTGGCTGAAGCACCCTCATAAATGATTTCATTTCGCTGGTCAGTAGTCCTGCGAATACATGTCTGTACTTCTATAATGTTGTTATCTGAGTGTATTGTCGTTATACTGTTATACCTTGTACCAGATCATCATTATTAGTGAACATAAGGCCAAGTATATTTTCCAGTCTTGTTGACTCCACTATTTGCTAGCTTAACGTGAATTTGTTGCGGAGATTTAATAGCTCATGTGTGTGTTAATTTTCATCTGAGCTGCATTCTGGGGTTATCTCTGCTAAAACATTATTTGCCACATTTCTCCATTTTAGATATCTTAGGTGGAAATCGCCCAGCAACAAGATATTTGGGGCTGGGGCTGGAAGATTTTCCAGACAGTAGTCTGTTTTCAAAATCTGTTCCTTAAATTGTTGTGAAGTTGTGTCAGGTGGCTGTATACAGCCACAATGACAAGGTTTTGGTTTTCTGTTTACTCCCAAAACTTACACTTACAAATTTGTGATGTTTAGTAATTCCGAGCAAATGAGCGACTCTGTGATATACCCTCCCCATCCTTGTTGCCTGTTCTTTCTGTCACATCTAAATCAGTTATACCCTGGGATCCATATTTCTTTGTCAAAGTGATCCTTTGAGTGGATGTCTGTGACAGCCGCAAACATTGCATTTGATTCTGTGAGGAGTCCCCTGATGGAAGGTATTTTGTTGTTTGTTGAAGGCTTTAGGCCCTGTACATTTGCAAATACAAATGTTGTATTGCTGGTATGTAGGGAAGCTTTATTTGGCACTAATATCTGTTGTTCTGTAGTGAGGGATACTGACTGTGCCTTCACGCCAGTAGTGATCGAGGCGGTGTAATATTTCTGTAATTTCTTTCCAGTTTTTTCTTCCTGGCACTAAAAAATCTCTTTGGAGTTGTTGTAACTTCGCTGGTTTGTTTCCTGTGGTGTGAGTGATAGTATGTGTAGTAGCATTATCTTTTATGGGTTGTTGAATAACACATTTCAGGGTGAAATAGTTTATAAGAAGAATTGCATGCTCTATTGGCCATGAGGTCGCGGTATTCTTTTGGATGGTCAAAATTGCTCGTCCCACCTGTTTGTCCAGGTATTCCATGCCTGCACTGATTTGATTTCTGTTTACCAGGATTTTTTGTAACTGGGTTCCCTACTGGTGTAGTTTTTATAACTACCACACTACATCAAGAGACTGCTCACGGAGTCAAATGCAATGTTTGCAGCATTCACAGAGACCCATAAAGGATCATTTTGACAACGAAATATGGATCCCAGGTTATAACCTATTCAGATGTGACAGACTAAACAGGCAACAAGGGGGGAGGGGGTTGGCCTGTACGTCACAGAGTCACTCATTTGCTCAGAACTACAAACACCTCAAATGATGTAGTTGAAGTTTTGGCGGTAAAGATTGAAAACCAAAACCTTGTCATTGTGGTTGTAAACAAGCCTCCAGATGCAACTTCCCAGCAATTCCGGAGCAGCTCGACCACTGTCTGGAAAATCTCCCAACTCCTGCCCCAAACATCTTGCTACTGGGAGATTTCAACTTGAGACACCTAAAATGGAGGAGTGTAGCAAATAATATTTTAGCAGAGATCACCCCAGGAGGCAGCTCAGATGAAAATTCACACACACACGAGCAATTAAATCTCTGCACCAAATTCACCTTAAACCAGCAAATATTAGAGCCTACAAGACCTCATCTTCAATAACGACGACGATCTGATACATAACATAACCGTATCAAAGACAATACACTCAGATCCTGACCAACAAAATGTGATCAGTCATGAGGGTGTCTTCAAAAATTCAATTTCAATAACAAAAACATACAAGGGAACAAGTCAACCATATTCTAAATGAAACAAGTTTTGCCTAGAAAAAATAAACTCTGTGGTTCTTGAAATCTGCTCAAGGCACATTCCATTAAAAAAAGAAAGAGAAGATGTAAATTAGAAAGAGAGAGACTCTCCCTATACAGACGAAGGCGAAGAGTCACAGAGCTGCTGAGAGGGGCCAATATATCTGAAATACGAAGGGAGGCACTGGTCAATGGAATCGCAAATATCGAACTTAAGCTGAAGGAATCTTACAGGAGACAAGAATTACAGGAAAAACTAAAAGCCATAAAGGAAATTGAAAAAATACTTCTTTCTTATGCCAAATCTAAGGGAAAAACAACATCCAGTATTGGGCCCCTGCTTAGGCGGGATGGGACATACACAGATGACAGCCAAGAAATGAGTGTGATATTAAAGTCCCAATACGACTCAATGTTCAGCGAGCCGCTGCCCAGACTAAGGGTCGACAATCTAAATGAATTCTTTATGAACGAGACCCAAAATTTGGCCATCTCAAAAATCTCGGATATTATCCTAACACCACAAGACTTTGAAAAGGCATGCACTCTGCTCCAGGCTTAGACTCATGGAACTCTGTGTTCATCAAGAACTGCAAGAAGCCCCTGTCTCGTGCCTTCAGCATTCTATGGAGAGGGAGAATGGACACAGGGGTCATCCCACACTCACTAAAAACAACAGACATAACCCCCTCTACAAAGGTGGCAGTAAAGCAATTGCAAAGAACTACAAACCGATAGCACTAACATCCCATACCATAAAAATCTTTGAAAGGGTTCTAAGAAGCAAGTTCGCCAACCACCTGGATACCCATCAATTACACAACCCAGGGCATCACGGGTTTAGAGCAGGTCGCTTCTGAATGTTCCAGCTACTGGACCATTATGACAAGGTCCTGGATGCTGTAGAGGATAAACAAAATACAGATGTAGTACACACAGACATTGGAAAAGCATTCAACAAGTGACCATGGTGTAATAGCGCACAAAATGCGTGATAATGAATAACAGGAAAAATTGGTGATGGATCTATAACTTCCTGACAAATAGAACACAAAGAATAATAGTAAACAGAGTAAAGTCTGAGGCAGCTACGACGAAAAGCTCTGTTCCACAAGGCACAGTACTCACTCCCATTCTATTCCTCATCCACATATCTGACAGACAGAGATGTAAGTCATAGCTCCGTGTCTTCCTTTGCGGATGACACCCGGATTGCCATGGCAGTGACCTCCATCGAAGATACCGCAAGACTCCAAGCGGACATCAACCAAATCTTCAAATGTGCCACTCAAAACAATATGAAGTTCAATGAAGACAAATTTCAACTACTTAGATATGGAGAACTTGAGGAAATTAAATCTGTATCAGGGTATACGACAAATTCTAACCATACAATAGAGCGAAAAAATAATGTATAGGATCTGGGAGTGATAATGTCAGAGGATCTCGCTTTCAAAGACCACAACAATGTATCTACCGCATCTGCTAGGAAAATGATAGGATGGATAATGAGAACCTTCAGAACTAGGGACGCCAAGTCCATGATGATTCTCTTCAAATCGCTTGTTCTCTCTAGGCTGGAATACTGCTGTACACTAACTGTACCCTTCAAGGCAGGCGAAATTGCTGACCTGGAGAGTGTACAAAGAACTTTCATGACACACATAAGTACGATAAGGCACCTAAATTACTGGGAACGGTTGAAGTCCCTTGATATGTATTCCCTGAAACGCAGGCGAGAGAGATACATGATAGTATACACTTGGAAAATCCTAGAGGGATTAGTATCAAACTTGCACACGAAAATCACTCCCTATGAAAGCAAAAGACTTGGCAGGAGATGCAACATTCCCCAAATGAAAAGCAGGGGCGCCACGAGTACACTGAGAGACAACACAATAAGTGTCCGGGGCATAAGACTGTTCACCTGCCTCCCAGCATACATAAGGGGGATTGCCAATAGACCCCTGGCTGTCTTGAAGAAAGCGCTGGACAGGCACTTTAAGTCAGTACCTGGCCAGTCGGGCTGTGGTTCGTACATCAGTTTGCGTGTGGCCAGCAGAAACAGCTTGGTTGATCAGACCCTGAGCCACCACGAGGCCTGGTCTGTGTTCGGGCGGCTGGGGCGTTGACTCCCGAAACCTTCTCCAGGTCTCCAGGTATACCATGGTGACGCAAGCCAATTCAAATTTTATTCTTCTATTTATGCATTTTAGCATTTTTAATTTCTTATTTTACTTTTTTGCATGTTACTGTGAATCACTGCTTGATATTTGTAAGGTGCTGTTATTGTGTACAACAGTGTAATCTTTATATGTCTGGTGTTACTGTGTATAACAGTGTAATCTTTATATGTCTGGTGTTATTGTGTACAACAGTGTAATCTTTATATGTCTGGTGTTATTGTGTACAACAGTGTAATCTTTATATGTCGGGTGTTATTGTGTATAACAGTGTAATCTTAAATGTCTGGTGTTATTGTGTATAACAGTGTAATCTTTAAATGTCTGGTGTTATTGTGTATAACAGTGTGATCTGTGTAACTCTGATGTAATTTTGTACAAGAGTGTGATCTTTGCATTTGTATAACAATGTGATCTTGTGTATCTTTGTTATAACAATGAATAACAATGTAATCTATGTATATCTTTGTTGCAGTGAATATCAGTGTCATTTCTTTATATCTGCTGTTACAGTGCAAAATAGTGTGAGCTTTGTATCTGTTGTTACAGTGAATAATGGTGTGATCTTTCTATCTCTGTTGTTACAGTGAATAATGGTGTGATCTTTCTATCTCTGTTGTTACAGTGAATAATGGTGTGATCTTTCTATCTCTGTTGTTACAGTGAATAACATCGTGAATTTTGTATATTTGCTTTTATTATGCATTAGAGTGGAATCTCTATAGATTTTTATCTATGTATATGTATGGGTTCGTGTATATCTCTGTATATCCCTGATATACAGCAGTGACAGAAGCACTGGTCAGGGTTGGTGCCAGCATTGATAGAAGCACTGGTCAAGGTTGGTGCCAGCATTGATAGAAGCACTGGTCAAGGTCCGTGCCAGGAGGGACAGAAGCACTGGTCAAGGTTGGGGCCAGCAGGGACAGAAGTACTGGTCAAGGTTGATGCCAGTAGTGATAGAAGTACTGGTTAAGGTTGGTGCCAGCAATGACAGAAGCACTGGTCAAGGTTAGTGCCAGCATTGACAGAAGCACTGGTCAAGGTTGGTGCCAACAGGAACAGAAGCACTGGTCAAGGTTGGTGCCAGGAGAGATAAAGCACTGGTCAAGGTTGGTGCCAGCTTTGACAGAAGCACTGGTCAAGGTTGGTGCCAGCATTGATAGAAGCACTGGTCAAAGATGGTGCCAGTAGTGATAGAAGCACTGGTCAAAGTTGGTGCCAGCAGTGACAGAAGCACTGGTCAAAGATGGTGCCAGCAGTGACAGAAGCACTGGTCACCAGTATCATGCTCATCTGAAACACTTAATTCCTGCGACTGAACTGTTCCTGTGTTGTTGTTGTTGTGGTCAAGAGTAACATCCAGGTTAGTGCCAGCAGGAACGTCAGTCCTGTTCTCTACAACTCTACACCTGGGTGCCAGCCTCACTTTTGACTTATATAATAACACTCAATTACTGAAGATAATGGCTCTGTGGTGCAGTAGTCAGCACGGCCGCCTTTAAAACGACAGACTCAGGTTCGAGCCCTGGCGGAACCACCTTATTTTTCGTTGTTTCTTCTTTTCGTTCCACTCAGACACATTACTTTTATTTTATACTGACCTAACTTTTAAAACTGATAGATGGAGAAATGGGAGGGTAGCTCTAACTAGTTAGAATAATTCACCTACACCAACTTGAGAACAATTTCCTTAAAGGAAAGTTTATAAAATAATGTATATATTTTAGTAGATTTAAACATTACCGGCGTTATTACTTTAGTATGTTTGCTGTTAGCAGTCAGTGTGAGGGCGAGGGTTCCTTCTGCAGTGTGAGGGCGAGGGTTCCTTCTGCAGTGTGAGGGCGAGGGTTCCTTCTGCAGTGTGAGGGCGAGGGTTCCTTCTGCAGTGTGAGGGCGAGGGTTCCTTCTGCAGTCTAAGATGTGAATGGATTTGCCCAACACTGTAGACCACGCTACTGTTATAAGACTTAGTCTTTCATTGTATCTCTACAGTGTATTGTGTGAAGTCTTTAATAAGACGGTATACACTCACTGTGTGTGAACTCGGTGTTGTGTGTTATAGAGTTGTACACCCAGATACTTGTATCAGTCTTAAGAGTAATGAAGCTCAGTTAACATGATTAATCTTGTGATCAACTTTGACAAGTTGATTAACATACAGCGGTGTATGGGATGACTTATGATCAGGTATTTCATTAATTGTTTTATATTTTTATTATTATTTCTCATTCAGAATGTAAGCATATTTGTGCAAAATCTCTTTATTCAGGTGCATGTTGCATTTGCTGTTTCAAAATATCCCTTAACTGGTGAACAGAAGTGTGATTCTCTGTTTATAACCGTCAGTTGTTTGCGTACTGTTGAAACTATTGAAGCAGTGTTGATGTAGAATAACCAAAAAAAAAAGGCACAATACCGTGACTGGAACAATACACACACAACTACGTCCAACTTTCACAGTCGCCGTCTGGTTGAATCCTCCCTTATACACAACTTTCCCTGTATGAATCTTAGCCCTGGCTTTGTCTCTGTAGATGCTTTCCTCTCCCATTACATTGTTAAATGCTCCAAACTTCAGAACACCCGTGACTTAACCTGATTCCTTCCCCTTCTATCTCTTCCCCCTTCTCCTCTTTCTCCTTTCTCCTCTGTGTTTTCTTTCTTTTCTTTTGCCTTGTATTTGTCCTTCTTTATTTTATTTTAATTTCATTTTTTCCCCTCTATGCTGTTGTTCTTACCCTATGCGGGCCGCCAGCTTTATTGCAGTGCTCCTTTCCTAGAATATGACTGACTCCACTACTACTACTACTACCACTACCACTACTACCTCCATTATTACCCCTCCACCACTTTCTTGTGCCCTCCCCTGTCTGCCTGCCTATAAATACCCCTTCTACCTGTCCTGTGTGTTAGTGTGACTGTAAATGGTCCAAGTCGGACCGAAACGTCGTAATAAGCTCCGCTCTTTTTTTATTTATGCGGGTTGTGTGTGTATTGATGTAGAATAATAGTATTAGTTTTAATTACATCTATTCGTTAGTAAACATCGCTCTTCTCAAGTCTAGCTTTGTGTCACACTTTGCCTCTAATACACTTCAACAGCTGCCAGACACTGTGTTGAATTGTAAAAAAATTTTTAAGCAATATGAACAGTACATGTTTGTGTATTGTCTGTTGAGTATATCAGGAAATGTGTATACCAGAACTGTGATTTACAAAGTGATGTGAAAGTAATAAAGAACACAGACTAAATAGGGAAGGATGTATGGATCAACATAACTTAGCACAAGTTAAACATAAAAAGAAGTGGATTGTTGTAAAATAATATATTTTTGTTGAAAGTTTGGCACAGCAACGTATAAGTGAATAGAACAGCAGTATAGCAGACAAACATTGACTCGAATTTACCAGGTTGAAGGATAGGCTGATAAAATCTTTATTGTCAAAACCTCGAGACTACCATGAGAGTCAGCTTTATTCTTGGAGAGATATTATTGCTGTGTGTTATGTATTTTGTTATTTGTATTAATATCATACAGAGGAGATAAGTGTGGACGAGAGTGGGATGTGGACTCTCAGAATTGTTAAGTGAATGTTTTGGGAATTCTGAGTCGACATAATTGTTCTGGGAGACATGAATGACAATATGGGAGAAACTATTGTGGAAGATGTCGTAGGAAAATACAGCAACATAAAAGAACACTATATCATCATACAAGAATGGTAACTTGCAAGCAATTTAAAGTGACAAGCAAGAACAGTTACACAGAATAATACAGTAGCACAAAACAACGATATTCAAACACGCAAGAATGTACGGTAACATACAAAAAAGTACAGTAACATACAAGAACAGTTCAGGAATATAATGAAACAATACAGTAACACATAAGTATAATAACTTTAAAAACTGCAGTTACACAAGACAATACAGGAAAATGACAAACTAGTACAATAATACATAAAAACAATACATTAACTCCGAGGACAGTACAACAACACACGAAAACTGTACCGTAACAATTAAGAACATACAGCAACACACGAGAACTGTACCGTAAAACACAAAAAATACAGTAACATAGAACAAAACAGCAACTCTCAAGTATCATACATCAACATACAATAACAATAAAGTTAAACACTGGAACAGAAGGTTAACATACTAGTAAATAAAAGAACAGTGAACAAGACATTAAGAAGACCTGCTAGCCAAGTTATTAGATGGTCACTGAAATTCCTTTTTGTCAGGAGGTCGAGTCTCTGAGTTTGAAGATTATATTTTCTTCACACAGAGTTTTATTGTTTTATTTGAGTGTGTGAGTGTTTGGTTAGGAATGTTTTCTCATAATATAGAAAAAGTAGGAGAAGTGAAGATATGACAGTGTGTGTGTGTGTGTGTGTGTGTGTGTGTGTGTGATTACCAATGTTTCTCATAATATAGATGTCAGAGAATTGAAGATGTAAAAAAGTGAGAGACGTATTTAATATTTTTTTCAAGGAACTCTTTCCCTTTCATAAGATAATGTGCAATCGTCTACTTTGCCTTCCATAATTAAGCGGTTGTAGAGGTGAACGTATTTAACAGGTCGTTATTTTAAAGAAATACCTTTTTCGGTGGAGCATAAGGTTGTCATCATTGGGTCAGGTCAAGTTTTGCCTTAGTGACCTGTCCTGGGATCATTCTGTCTCTCAAATAACATCAGTACCGGAGGATGCAAAACGGCCAATAACTAAAGCAGATTAAAAACTATAATTCACATTCATTGAACTATGTGTCCAGTTTATTAGGTAACCCTGAAGGAAGGCTTTAAAAAATTACCTGAATTATTTTTAGGTATCTCGTAAGGCGGATCTTTAAGAAGTTGCCTGATTTTTTCTTTATTTTTTTCATCTTCGTCCAACTGTTATAAATTATTTCTCTCATAACTCAAGAACGCCTAAAGCAATCGGCTTCAAGCTTTTAATGTTTTTGTACGATACCAAGAATCATATTCATGGAACAATTGGTATACTAACTTTGGTCCTGTGACCAAAGTTATTGAAATCATTAACACCATCATAGAATGACTGAAATATCTGTCAAATCACTGAGTGGCTAAGCTTCAAACCTTCATAAATACTGCCACATAATTCGACGCTGGAGAGTGAAATATAAGTGTGTTGCTGCAGTGTAAGTGTGTTGTTGCAGTGTAAGTGTGTTGCTGCAGTGTAATTGTGTTGCTGCAGTGTAAGTGTGTTGCTGCAGGTCTGTCCATTTATCTAAAAAGTTGTGTGAAATTTTATTCTCCTAAAATCACAATAAATTTCAGTTAGTCTATTGGCTGATGCATCTTATGACCAGGATAGTACCTGTTAAGTTATGGCCAGGATAGAACCTGTTAATTTATGGCCAGGATGGTACCTGTTAAGTTATGGCCAGGATAGTACCTGTTAAGTTATGGCCAGGATAGTACCTGTTAAGTTATGGCCAGAATAGTACCTGTTAAGTTATGGCCAGGATGGTACCTGTTAAGTTATGGCCAAGATAGTACCTGTTAAGTTATGGCCAGGATAGTACCTGTTAAGTTATGGCCAGGATAGTATCTGTTAAGTTATGGCCAGGATAGTACCTGTTAAGTTATGGCTAATATAGAACCTGTTAAGTTATGGCCAGAATAGTACCTGTTAAGTTATGGCCAGGATAGTACCTGTTAAGTTATGGCCAGGATAGTACCTGTTAAGTTATGGCCAGGATAGTACCTGTTAAGTTATGGCCAGGATAGTACATTTAAGTTTCCTTTGTGTGCAGACAAATTTGCTGATGTTATAAAATATTGCATAAATTTGGAATCATTGGAATCCGCGCCATAACTGGAGAATGACTCGTTTGATCGGCTTCAAATTTTCACCACTGGTGTGGTTTCCTAAACACAAGGATCACTGCTAGTGGGTAACATAAGTCCTAATTTGCTAATTATATTGAATAAACAGTGATATTTGTGTTTATTCCATAACAAAATAATGCTTCTTCTGATTGCCTTGAAAATATTATTGAGGATACAGTCTATATGAAGTATGATGATGCCTCATAACTTTAGTCAGAATAACTGAAAATTTAAAATCTTAATAAAATGGTTCCTGGGGTCATCGCTTCCTAAATTGTAATTTAAAAAAAATTAATTGTAATTGTAATTTAAAAAAATAATTGTAATTTAAAAAAATAATTGTAATTTAAAAAATAATTGTAATTTAAAAAATAATTGTAATTTAAAAAATAATTGTAACTTAAAAAATAATTGTAATTTAAAAAATAATTGTTATTTAAAAATAATTGTAATATAAAAAATAATTGTAATTTAAAAAATAATTGTAATTTAAAAAATAATTGTAATTTAAAAATAATTGTAAATTAAAAAATAATTGTAATTTAAAAAATAATTGTAATTTAAAAAATAATTGTTATTTAAAAAATAATTGTAATATAAAAAATAATTGTAATTTAAAAAATAATTGTAATTTAAAAAATAATTGTAATATAAAAAATAATTGTAATTTAAAAAAAATAATTGTAATTTAAAAAATAATTGAAATTTTAAAAATAATTGTAATATAAAAAATAATTGTAATTTAAAAAATAATTGTAATTTAAAAAATAATTGTAATTTAAAAAATTATTGTAATTTAAAAAATAATTGTAATTTAAAAAATAATTGTAATTGTAATTTAAAAAAAATGTAATTGTAATTTAAAATTTAATTGCAATTTAAAAATTAATTGTAATTGCAATTTAAAAATTAATTGTAATTGTAATTTAAAAATTAATTGTAATTGTAATTTAAATATTAAATAGTATTTTTATTACGATGGTACATTTTCTCGTTTTAAAACATTTACTAGAAAATATATCAATGTGTGTTTATTATGCTTAGTCTACACTACGAAAAAGTAATCACCAGGTGAGTAACACCTCTACGTTCATTATTATGCCACTGTACAGTGAGTAATACCTCTACGTTCATTATCATGCCACTGTACAGTGAGTAACAGCTCTACGTTCATTATCATGCCACTGTACAGTGAGTAACACCTCTACGTTCATTATCATGCCACTGTACAGAAGTAAACTCTTACTTCATTATCATGCCAATGACAGTAGTAATACTTACTTCATTATCATGCCACTGTAAGTAAGTAACACCTCTAACTTCATTATCATCCATTGTACATAGTAACACCTACATTCATTATCAGCACTGTACATTAAGTAACACCTTACTTCATTATCATGCCATGTACAGTTAATAACACTCTACCTTCATTATCATGCACACTGTACAGAATAAACCTCTACCTTCATTATCATGCACATGTACATAATGTAACACCTCTACTTAATTACACATTTCAGAAATAACATTACTTCATTATCATGCATGTACAGTAAGTAACACCTCTATAACATTATATCCACTGTACAGTAAGTAACACCTCTACATTCATTATCATGCCACTGTACAGTAAGTAACACCTCTACATTCATTATCATGCCACTGTACAGTAAGTAACACCTCTACATTCATTATCAAGCCACTGTACAGTGTAAACTCACTTCAATTTCATGCCACTGTACAGAAGTAACACCTCTACATTCATTATCATGCCATGTACAGTAAGTAAACTTACTTCATTACAGACTGTACAGTAAGTTAACACCCTACATTCATTATCTGCACTTGTAAGAAGTAACACCTCTTACTTATTATCATCCAATGCAGTAAGTAACACTCTACTTCATTATATGCCCTGTAAGTAAGATTACCTTCATAATGCACTGTACAGTGAGTAACACCTCTACTTCATTATATGCCACTGTACAGTGTAAATACTTCATTATCATGCCATTAAGTGTAACACTCTACTTCATTACATCTCACTGTCAGGAGTAACACTCTGACTTATTACATCCAGTCAGAACAACTAGTAAAGGATCCTGTCATGAGGAACCTTACTCATTTCAATGCCACTGTGACAGAAGTAACGTCCTCTACGATGGTACATATCAAGCCAACTGTGCAGAGTAAATCTCGTTCATTGACTCATCATGCCAACTGTGCAGGAAGTAAACTCTGATTATATCAAGCCAACTGTGCAGGAAGTTCAGTTCATATGTCCTTCAGTAAGCAACTTTACGATTCATGTCATATGACTACAGTCAAGAACACTTACTTGAATATCAGGTGTCATGAGTAACCTCCAGTCAATTCAGACTGTGCAGGAAGTGTCATGTTCGATTACTATCAAGCCAGACTGTGCGGGAAGTACAGCGTCTGAGTCCTCATTTCAAGCCAGACTGTGACAGAAGTGTCTATGATGGTACCTCACTCAAGCCGACTGTGCAGAGTGCAAGTACATATGGTACCTTCAGTCAAGCCAACTGTCAGTGAAGTTGCATGATGGTACCTCCAGTTAAGCCAGTTATCATGCGTGTCATGTGGTACCCTCCCATCAAGCCAGACTGCTCACTGAAGTGTCAGTGTCATGATGATCACTCCATCAAGCCAGACTGTGCAGTGAAGTGTCGGGTCATGATGGTCCTCAGTAAGCAGACTGTGACAGGAAGTGTCAGTCATGATGGTACCTCATTCAAGCCAACTGTGTGCAGGAAGTGTCGGGGTCATGATGGTACCTCCAGTCAAGCCAGACTGTGGCAGGAATTCGGGTCATGATGGTACCTCCAGTCAAGCCAGACTGTGGCAGGAAGTGTCGGTCATGATGGTACCTCCAGTCAACAGACTGTGGCAGGAAGTGTCGGGTCATGATGGTACCTCCAGTCAAGCCAGACTGTGGCAGGAAGTGTCGGGTCAGATGGTACCTCCAGTCAAGCCAGACTGTGCAGGAAGTGTCGGTGTCATGATGGTACCTCAGTCAAGCCAGACTGTGGCAGGAAGTGTCGGGTCATGATGGTACCTCAGTCAAGCCAGACTGTGGCAGGAAGTGTCGGTGTCATGATGGTACCTCCAGTCAAGCCAGACTGTGGCAGGAAGTGTCGGGTCATGATGGTACCTCAGTCAAGCCAGACTGTGGCAGGAAGTGTCGGTCATGATGGTACTCCAGTCAAGCCAACTGTGGCAGGAAGTGTCAGGGTCTGATGGTACCTCCGTAAGCCAGACTGTGGCAGGAAGTGTCGGGGTCATGATGGTACCTCAGTCAAGCCAGACTGTGCAGAAGTGTCAGTGTCATGATGGTACCTCCAGTCAAGCCAGACTGTGGCAGGAAGTGTCGGTCATGATGGTACCTCAGTAAGCCAGACTGTGGCAGGAAGTGTCGGGTCATGATGGTACCTCAGTCAAGCCAGACTGTGGCAGAGTGTCGGGTCATGATGGACCTCCAGTCAAGCCAGACTGTAGGAAGTGTGGTCATGATGGTACCTCCAGTCAAGCCAGACTGTGCAGGAAGTGTCGGGTCATGATGGTACCTCCAGTAAGCCAGACTGTGGCAGGAATGTCGGTCATGATGGTACCTCAGTCAAGCCAGACTGTGCAGGAAGTGTCGGGGTCATGATGGTACCTCCAGTCAAGCCAGACTGTGGCAGGAAGTGTCGGAGTCATGATGGTACCTCCATTCACGCCAGACTGTGGCGGGAAATGTCGGGGTCATGATGGTACCTCCAGTCACGCCAGACTGTGGCAGGAAGTGTCCGGGTCATGATGGTTCCTCCAGTCACGCCAGACTGTGGGAGGAAATGTCGGGGTCATGATGGTACCTCCAGTCACGCCAGACTGTGGGAGGAAATGTCGGGGTCATGATGGTACCTCATGTCAAGGTAGTCAAGACGAGCTTCATTTTTTAATATTTTATTTATTTTCGTATATATTTTATATTTTAAGCAGCTTAAGTTTTATTATGAATAAAATATATAAAGGTGTGCATGCAATTTTCTGTTATACACACACACACACACGCACACACTCTCTCTCTCTCTCTCTCTCTCTCTCTCTCTCTCTCTCTCTCTCTCTCTCTCTCTCTCTCTCTCTCTCTCTCTCTCTCTCCTCTCTCTCTCTCTCTCTCTCTCTCTCTCTCTCTCCCCTCTCTACACACACACACACACACACACACTCACACATCTCTTTCCACACACACACATCTTTTTTCTCTCTCACACACACACACACACACACACGCACACGCACACACACACACACGCACACACACACACACACAGAAGTAGAGGAAGTAGTGTGTGAAAGCGGAAGTAGTGTGAGTGAAATCGGAAGTAGTGTGTATGAAATGGGAAGTAGTGTGTATGTAAGAGAAGTTGTGTGTATGAAAGAGGAAGTTGTGTGTATGAAAGAGGAAGTTGTGTGTATGAAAGAGGAAGTTGTGTGTATGAAAGAGGAAGTTGTGTGTATGTAAGAGGAAGTAGTGTATATGTAAGAGGAAGTAATGTGTATGTAAGAGGAAGTAGTGTATATGTTAGATGAAGTAGTATGTATGAAAGTGGAAGTTATGTATATGTAAGAGGAAGTAGTATGTATGAAACAGGAAGTAGTGTGTATGTTAGAGGAAGCAGTGTATATGTTAGAGGAAGTAGTGTGTATGTAAGAGGAAGTAGTGTATATGTAAGAGGAAGTAGTGTGTATATGTATAATAATATATATATAAGTAGTGTGTATGAAATATGAAGTAATGTATATGTAAGAGGAAGTAGTGTATATGAAAGAGGAAGTAATGTGAATGAAAGAGAAAGTCGTGTGTATAAAAAGGAAGAAGTGGAGTGACTCACAACTGTCTTGAGATAATTGTGTATGAATAATTTCACACACAGTTGACATCAACCTGATTGAAAATATAAACACAATAAATGACAATAAATTATAAGTTAAAACAATTATAGAGATTTTTGACCTAGTTTTGTTATATTATGTTATGTTTTGTTAGTTTATGTTTTGTTATATTATGTGATATTTTGTTATATTATATTATGTTTTGATATATTATGATATATCTAGATATTATGTTATATTTTCACAGTAGTTGTTTTGCATATTGTGATATCACCTGAGTACTGTGATCTTATTGTATATCAGAATGTATAATTGCTATTCCAGTCTTAATGTGGTAAGTGGTACTAGGTCAAGTGGTGGTGCTGGAGGCATACACAGCTTCAAGAATAGATTTGATGTCCTTGTAGACCAGAAATCAATAAAACTGGCAAAAATAAAGAGTTATGAAGGTGGTCCAGAAGCTATGAATCAACCACTGTAAAAATAATTTTATTAAATAATTAGATGACAAACGTCTTGTCTGAGTTCTTACTAATCTTCACTCACCAGGGTTAACTTTTATATACCAGTGTTGTTCATATCGGTGTTGATCTTGTCAGTGTTGTTCATGTCAGTGTTGTTTATGTCAGTACTGTTTATAACATTGTTGTTCATGTCAGTGTTGTTCATGTATAACACTGACTATTATTGTAAGTATGAACACCAGTTTTGTTCTTGGTTGCGTTTATTCATCATATTAATTTTGTTCTTGTATGTGTTCACTCGTCATTGTGAACATTAATGTTGTTCTTGCTGATGATAGCCACTTATGCATATTCATATGTATACAGATGCTCAAATATTCATAAATACATGTATGAATGTATACTTTAAAAATTATACATACATACATGTATACATACATACATGTATATATACATACATACACAAATAACTTATGAGGACTATTCAGTGGGACTTGGATCATTAACTAGTGACAGGGAAGCACAAAATGTTGATAGTAATGATGATAATATAATCATCAGGAACTACGTCCTTTCCAGATGGTGACCCGTCACTGTCTGTTGAAGGTGTGTGCTGACCGTCAGTGTCTCCTGGAGGTGTGTGGTCACCCTTCACTGTCTGTTGAAGTGTGTGCTGACCCGTCACTGTCTCCTGAGGTGTGTGGTCACCCTTCACTGTCTGTTGAAGGTGTGTGCTGACCCGTCAGTGTCTCCTGGAGGTGTGTGGTCACCCTTCACTGTCTGTTGAAGGTGTGTGCTGACCGTCACTGTCTCCTGGAGGTGTGGTCACCCTTCACTGTCTGTTGAAGGTGTGTGCTGACCCGTCACTGTCTCCTGAGGTGTGTGGTCACCTTCACTGTCTGTTGAAGGTGTGTGCTGACCCGTCACTGTCTCCTGGAGGTGTGTGGTCACCCTTCACTGTCTGTTGAAGGTGTGTGCTGACCCGTCACTGTCTCCTGGAGGTGTGTGGTCACCCTTCACTGTCTGTTGAAGGTGTGTGCTGACCCGTCACTGTCTGCTGAAAGTGTGTGGTCACCCTTCACTGTCTCCTGGAGGTGTGTGGTGACCCGTCACTGTCTGCTGAAGGTGTGTCGGTGTTTGTACACGTGATGTAAATATTTATGTGTACATGTGTGTTTCTGCGTGCGTGTGTAGCGTAGATGCAGAAGTGTGAGGTGCTGGTGCGTGTGTGTTTGTGTTTGCTTACTAGTAATATTGAAAGGAGAGGATTATATATGCATTGTTGAATAAATGTATGTGTATGTTTGATACAGAGGATTGTGTGTGTGTGTTGCTTTATTCGTGCGTCTGTATGTGTGATGTGTGTGTAGGATGTGTATGTGGAAATACAGAATCGAGTGTATAGAAAACTGCGCCCCTGTGAAACTTAGCGTACCATGCAAATAAAGAAGATCAATTACAAGAAAAAAAATATGTAATAAATAATTACAGTTATCATGCAGTGAACACAAAGGTTCACACACAGACACTAATCTACGCACATAAAAACGTTCACAAAGACATGCACAACTAAATAACTGAACACGCTAATAATTGACATAGGTACAATATT
The DNA here is from genome assembly GCA_009830355.1 of Cherax destructor. Taxonomy (NCBI): domain Eukaryota; kingdom Metazoa; phylum Arthropoda; class Malacostraca; order Decapoda; family Parastacidae; genus Cherax; species Cherax destructor. The sequence continues at coordinate 44,732 of WNWK01007462.1, read as the reverse complement.
AAATATAAATATATGTTCAAAATTATCATTGAGTGGCCACTCCTTGGTGGGCTAACTGGGATAGAGATCTCTCTTGTCTCAGGTAGTCCACGTTCGGGTCTGTCCAGGTGAATGTTATTATAGAGCGCAGATTTTCTGCGTGTCCTCCTCTGTAATAACATCTACCTTCGTATACTGATATTAATACACTTGTGTAGTAATATCATATATGGGCAGTGCTTCAAGGGTGGCTAAAACTGCTGACCTCAGGGAAGTGGTGAAGGGTGTATGGATGAACACTTGGAACTACGGACCTGGGGTGGGACTGCTGACCTCAGGGAAGTAGTAAGGGTGTATGGATGAACACTTGGAACCACGGACCTGAGGTGGGACTTGCTGACCTCAGGGAAGTGGTGAAGGGTGTGTACCTGAAATCATGGACCTGGGGTGGGACTGCCGACCTCAGGGAAGTGGTGAAGGGTGTATGGATGAACACTTGGAACCATGGACCTGGGGTGGGACTTGCTGACCTCAGGGAACTGGGGAAGGTTGTGTACCTGAAACCATGGACCTGGGGTGGGACTGCTGACCTCAGGGAAGTGGTAAAGGATGTATGGATAAACACTTGGAACCACGGACCTGGGGTGGGACTGCTGACCTCAAGGAAGTGGTGAAGGGTGTATACCCGGAACCACGGATCTGGGGTGGGACTTGCTGACCTCGGGGAAGTGGTGAAGGGTGTATGGATGAACACTTGGAACCACAGACCTGGGGTGGGACTTGCTGACCTCGGGGAAGTGGTGAAGGGTGTATGGATGAACACTTGGAACCACAGACCTGGGGTGGGACTGCTGACCTCAGGGAAGTGGTGAAGGGTGTATGGATGAACACTTGGAACCACAGACCTGGGGTGGGACTTGCTGACCTCGGGGAAGTGGTGAAGGGTGTATGGATGAACACTTGGAACCACAGACCTGGGGTGGGACTGCTGATCTCTAGGGAAAGACTGGGTGAGGGAGCATAAATATCGAAAAGAATTTCCAGAACTTCAGGGAAAGGCAAGACATCCGGGGGCCCACGGATGGATTCCTGGACACATGAACCTGGGGAAGATAAGATCACTGAGTGTAGGATAGGAAGTGGGGAAGGGAGACTATCTGAGGGGACACAGATGGACTCCTGGACACATGTACCTGGGAAAAGCTTTAAGAACACAGTAAGTGGATGAGTGGACCTTAAAAACGAACCACTGGCCTCCACGTGGCAGGGTCTTGCAACTACGACTACTACTACTACTACTAATAATCATCATATAATTATATTATATAATATTATTATTATTATTATTTTCAACGGGACTGCAGGTGTAAGGAAACATGCTGCTCCTGTTCACCTAACAGTAAGTATGCAGTATAGTATGTGTTTCTATATATTATGTTAATAATATCAGTTAGGTCTGTAATAGTTGTATCATGTACTTGTAGAAATATGAGATTATTATTATTATTATTATTATTATTATTAGTAGTAGTAGTAGTAGTAGTAGTAGTAGTAGTAGTAGTAGTAGTAGTAGTAGTAGTAGTAGTAGTATTTAACGCGTCAGCCTTTTCCCACAGAGGCAGGGTGACCCAAAAAGAGAGAAAAACCCAAAAGAAAAGAAAAAGCTTTCTTCATCGTTCAACACTTTCACCATCATTCATATATAATCACTGTTTTTGCAGAGGCGCTCAGATACGACAGTATAGATGTCACTCCAAACAGTCAATATCCCAAACCTCTTCTTTAAAGTATTTCCCACCTCCTGGACTCAAGTCCGGCTAACCTGTTTCCCTGAATCCCTTCACACAATATTACCCTGCTCACTCCAACAGCTTGTCAAGTACAAAAACCATTCGTCTCCATTCACTCCTTCTATCACGCTCACGCACGCTTGCTGGGTAACTCCACACCTATTAATTTTCACACTACGAAATCTCTGCATAGTATTTACACCACACATTGCCCTTAGACACGACATCTCCACTGCCTTCAGCCGCCTCCTCGCTGCAACATTTACAATCCATGCTTCACACCCATATAAGAGTGTTGGTACCATTATACTATCGTACATTCTCTTCTTTGCCTCCATGGATAACGTTTTTTGTCACCACAGATACCTCAAAGCACCACTCACCTTTTTTCCTTCATCAGTTCTATGGATAACCTCGTCCTTCATAAACCCATCTGCTAACAAATCAACTCCCAAATATCTGAACACTTTCACTTCTTCCATACTGCCTCCCTCCAATGTGATATCCAATTTTCCTTTACACACCCTCCCAAACTCATCCACTAACCTTTGCAACTTTTCTTTAGAATTTCCCAAAAGCACAGTATCATCAGCAAAAAGTAACTGTGTCAACTCCCATTTTGTATTTGATTTCCCATAATTTAATCCCACTTTTCTCCCCAACACCTTAGCATTTACTTATTTTACAACCCCATCTATAAATATGTTAAACAACCATGGTGACAATACACATCCCTGCCTAAGACCTACTTTTACTGAGAAGTAATTTCTCTCTCTCCTACACACCCTAACCTGAGCCTCACTATCCTCATAATTTTTTTTTCCATACACTTGCAACATCTGCCACATTGCTTCCCTATCCACCCTATCATAGACCCTTTCTAAATCTATAAATAAAATGAAAACTTCCTCAGAAGAAATGAAGGCATCTACAAAGACAAAGTCATTATTAGTAAGACTGTCTGTAACCTGTTCACAACAAGTCCAAAAAAACTTTGATCTCTAAAATTGGGTCTAAATTAAATTCAACACATACACGCTGAGAGACACACCTCTCGGGTATATATTATTATTATTATTATTATTATTATCATTATTATTATTATTATTATTATTATTGTTATTATTATTATTATTATTATTATTATTATTATTATTATTATTATTATTATTATTATTATTATTATTATTATTATTATTATTATTATTATTATTATTATTATTATTATTATACTTTATTGTTTAAACTGCTATAAAAATATTGTAAAATTACTTGTTATTTTTATTACTAATTTATTTAATATGCATAGAGTTTGGCATTCTCATTTTAAATATTATTGTTTATTGTAGGTGATGCACTCACAACATCCTGGAGGTCATGCCACTCACAACATCCTGGAGGTCATGCCACTCACAACATCCTGGAGGTCATGCCACTCACAACATCCTGGAGGTCATGCCACTCACAACATCCTGGAGGTCATGCCACTCACAACATCCTGGAGGTCATGCCACTCACAACTTCCTGGAGGTCATGCCACTCACAACATCCTGGAGGTCATGCCACTCACAACATCCTGGAGGTCATGCCACTCACAACATCCTGGAGGTCATGCCACTCACAACATCCTGGAGGTCATGCCACTCACAACATCCTGAAGGTCATGCCACTCACAACATCCTGGATCTCATGCCACTCACAACATCCTGGAGGTCATGCCACTCACAACATCCTGGAGGTCATGCCACTCACAACATCCTGGAGCTCATGTCACTCACAACATCCTGGAGGTCATGCCACTCACAACATCCTGGATCTCATGCCACTCACAACATTCTGGAGCTCATGCCACTCACAACATCCTGGAGCTCATGCCACTCACAACCTCCTAAATCTCATTCCACTCACAACCTCCTGGAGGTCATGCCACTCACAACATTATGGAGGTCATGCCACTCACAACATCCTAGAGATGATGCCACTCACATCCTTGAGATCAGGCCACTCACAACATCCTGGAGATCATGCCACTCACAACCTCTTGGAGATCATGCCACTCACAACATCCTAGAGATCATGCAACTCACAACATCCTGGAGGTCATGCCACTCACAACATCATAGAGGTCATGCCACTCACAACATCCTGGAGGTCATACCACTCACAACATCCTGGAGGTCATGCCACTCACAACATCCTGGAGGTCATGCCACTCACAACATCCTAGAGATCATGCCACTCATAATATCCTGGAGGTCATGCCATTCACAACATCCTGGAGATCATGCCACTCACAATATGCTGGAGGTCATGCCACTCACAACATCCTGGAGGTCATACCACTCACAACATCCTGCAGGTCATGCCACTCACAACATCATAGAGGTCATGCCACTCACAACATTCTGGAGGTCATACCACTCACAACATCCTGGAGGTCATGCCATTCACAACATCCTGGAGGTCATGCAACTCACAACATCCTGAAGGTCATGCCACTCACAACATCCTGGAGGTCATGCCACTCACAACATCCTGCAGGTCATGCCACTCACAACATCCTTGAGGTCATGACACTCAACATCCTGGAGGTCATGCCACTCCTCAAACACTGAGATTTAATTTAGTTATCATTTATTAAATTACTTAAAACTGCACATTGGTGTGTCAGGCGTTAGTTCAGCCAGATATTATCATCAAGTTTACCTAACAACTTTAAACATTGAGATTAAACATAATTTAGTGTTCCATAACATTCATGGTGTAAAATATACTACGATTCATACATCATATTACTTGACAATAGGGACATTGGGAGAAATTAACAAGGGGGGAAGCTAACATTTTAATCGTATATCCGTCCCAGCAAGTTTATATTTGGTGTGTATGATGGTGAACATTTTCCCTGTCAATATAGAGGAGGTAAGAGAAATGATGTTGTGATAAGTGAGTCAGAAGTCTATATTATTTTTGGCTACTCTTTACTTTTCTTAACATAATAAAATTTTCTTCATTGTCTGATCCAGAAATGTCTCGGACTTCCCACATTCTTACGTCTCTAACAATGTAGGTCTTCAAAAAACTGTAAAACCACGTTCACCATCTTCTTTATAATTCTATTAAAAAATATTTTTATCAATAAGTTCCTCAATACAAATTTAACAGTCTTTTGAGGACATGTGCATGTGTGTTTGAGTGTGTGTTTGTGTGTGTGTTTGAGGTGTGTGTGTGTGTGTGTGTGTGTGTGTGTGTGTGTGTGTGTGTGTGTGTGTGTTTGAGTGGAGGTGCATAAATATGTGTGAGTATATATAAAGAATGAAATACAACACAAATAAAACCGGTAACTATTTGTTGCGGTGTTTATGGTGGGAAGAAATAAATTCGCACACGAACACACATATGTACACAATGAAACGTTCACACAAACAATTATAAAGCTACAAAAATAATATAAAAACGGTTGAACATATCATGAAACATAAACAGATGACTGAAATTTCTAGTTAGTAACCTATTGCGACCCCAGAATGGGCCCCAATGTATATACATGTTTATGATATATTTTATGTATATTTCCATTTTCTATAATTTTATATTGCTGATATTTATTAGGTAAGATGTAACATTATAAATTGTGCTCATGTTTGTAGTAGCTGCCTTGGAGTTGGCAAACTACCGCTTATGACATTTCGCTTGTTATGCTGCCGGCGCCTAGTTGCTGGTAGCCAGTCGGAGGCCTGACCCTGAGGTGGGAGACTGCTTCTCCTTGCTCCATCTCACTATGCAGCTGTACATCGTTGAGTCAACACCTCGCTCCTGTTTCTACTTGTTTTCTCGCCATTTAGACTCTGTTTGGTAGAGTATGTATTCGGTGGTGAGACGAAACATACTTCTCAGGACTCTGTGTAACTCTGTTCACAGATGATAGACTAGACAGTGATTTTTGACATTTTTCTGGGTTGTGTGCCCCTGTGGTTTAGCGCTTCTATTTGATTATAATAATAATAATCTGGGTTGTGTGTCACATTGACACTGAGATAACTCAGGTCTCTAGCTACAGCTCCTGACCTAATTCGATAAGGCATCTGTGCACCGTCACAGTCTGGGATTGTTTATGGGATTGTTTATATCATCCAACTTATAAATCCAACCTATCTGGAGGTTTGACAACTCTGCTGGAACGCCGGAGAATTGGAGGGTTTGCACTGTCCTGAGGTGCCTCCTCTTCTCTCACACGGCTGGTTTCCTTATCAAACCTCCCAGGAGGTTCTTCCTGCATGCTAACCTGCTCTTTAAGTTTATTACCATTATTATCTGTTGTGGGCAGTTTCTCTAAACCACTCCTTACTGCTTCTGGTACTGTTGGAATCAGTGGTTGCTCTCCACTCCTAAACCTTGGCATGAGCTGATCTATATGCCTTTTCCATATCATGTTACCAAACCCTCTAATTAACCCTTTGTAATTCCTAACCCCTAATACCTCCACAATTTTTCCTTCTACCCAAGGTTCACCTTTCCCAAAGTTCCTTGCATACACAGCATCATCAACTTTAAATTGCTTCACCACTCCTTGAAGGTCACCAGCAGGCATGTTAGGCAATGAATTGTCCTCTTTAACATGACATTTGACAGCCGATACAGCGACTTTGAAATTCGTATGAAACATCATTTCTGCTGGTGTCTTAGTGGAGGAATGAACAGTTTTCCTATGGTTATATAAGAACCTACATAATCTGGTATTGAGAGAACCTTTTGTAAACTTGTGTAAACCTTCTTTCAATGTCCTTACTGCTCTCTCTGCCAGACCATTTGATGATGGATGGTATGGGGCTGGAGTAACATGTTCAATACTATTCTTACTAAAGAAGGCTTCCAGCTCTTGTGATACAAAGTAAGCAGCATTATCTGACACAACTATGTCTGGTAACCCAAAATTACAAAAGGATTTCCTCAGTAACTCAGTAGTAACTGTGGATGTCATGGAACTAGTTACTTGCACATCTAAGAAGTTTGAAAAGGAATCCACAATTACCAAAAAATATTTGCCCTCAACTGTACCTGCATAGTCTATATGCACTCTAGACCATGGTTTCCCAGTGCTGGGCCAAGATAGGACAGGAGATGAAATTGGCTTAAAATTCTGAAAACAAATGGGACAACTCTTTGTCACTTCTGCAATATCTTGGTCCATCTTTGGCCACCAGACCGACTGTCTAGCTTCTGCTTTCATAGCATTGATACCATTATGACCTATATGCAGATGCTCCAATACCTTACATCTCAATTTTACAGGCACTACCACTCTATTCCTATACAATAATACATTATCATGAACAGTCAGATCTGATTTGACTGAATTATAATCAGATAAAAATACACTGTTTTTACACCATCCATATTTAACATTTTTTACTACTTGGGATAATACAGCATCTATCCCAGTTTCCTCTTTGATTTTGTCAAATGATAAGTGTCTGAAATCGAGGGACTCTACTAATCTCACATATTCCGAAGGTGTACCTGACTCTAAGCTGTGATCTTCAATAGGTAATCTACTAAATGCATCTGCAATAACATTTTCCTTGCCAGCCTTGAATGACAATTCATAATCATACTGAGCTAATAACAGAGCCCAACGCTGAATTCTGGCATTTGCATTTACTGGAATATGTTTCCCTTTTCCAAACAACCCTAGCAATGGTTTATGATCTGTGCGAGCAACAAACAAATATCTGAATTTCTTAACACCATACACCAAAGCTAGACCTTCTTTATCAAGTTGAGAATGATTCTGTTCTGCTGGAGAAAGTTTCTTACTAGCAAAATACACAGGTTTTTCCTGGCCATTTACTACCTGGATTAACACACATCCAACACCCACAGAAGAAGCATCAACCTCAATTATTAATGGATGCTCTCCTGTAAAATTAGTCAACAAAGCTGAACACTCTAATTGTTTTTTAATCCTTTGAACAGCTTCCTCTTTCACTGAAGACCACTCAAATGTAGCCCCCTTTTTTAACAAATCATACAGTGGTGCCAAAATTAAAGAAAAGTTCCTAATAAATTTACAATAATAAGTCACCATCCCCACAAAGGACTGAACCTCTCCTACGGACGTAGGTGAAGGTAAATTCACACCTTCTGAGAAGAAGGTTTAATACCTTCCCCTGAAATTTCATACCCCAGATATTCAATAGATCTGGCTTTCAACACTTACTTATCCTTATTCAGTACTACATTATGCTCTTGTAAAATACTCAACACCTGCCTGAGTCTGACATCATGATCAACTTCTGTGGCACCACATATTATGATATCATCTAAATAGGATGCAACCCCATCCAGGTTAACAAACAATTGGGAAATAAATTTCTGGAAAATACCAGGAGATGAGGCAATTCCAAACGGTTATCTCTTATATTTAAAAAGTCCCCTGTGGGTATTAATTACTAAAAGATGTTGGCTCCTCTCATCTACAGGTATCTGTAAATAAGCATCCTTTAAATCTAATTTTGTAAATATTTTACCTTTACCCACTACAGACAATAATTCCTCAATCCTGGGTAAAGGATATCTTTCACAATGAATTTGTTGATTTACATATTTAAAATCCCCACATATTCTCATAGACTTAGAGTCAGCCTTTAATAATGGTACAATTCTAATTCTTTCTCAATCATCTCTTTGTGAAAAAATGGTACTGGCCTTGCTTTCACAAACTTAGGAACAGCATCATTTTTCACATGAATTTTGGCCACGATGCTGGAGATAGGTTTACTAGAATCTACCCTAAAATTATCTAACATTTCTTCAGCACTGTCTAGTTTTTTAATTTTGATAGATTCATCCAATCCAGCAAGGTAAATCCCTACCTTTTTCATGAGGTCTTTCCCACACAAGTTACTATTATTGGATTTCACTACATAAAACACTTGTGACACCTCTAATTTATTATATCTTACTGGCAAAACCACCTGTCCCAGAAGGTTTATTTTCCAATTATCATAGGCATTTACCCTCCTAGAACATGGCTCAATGTGCCCCTTTACTGCCTCTACCCAGTCTTTGGATAAAGTCGAGATGGACGCCCCACTGTCAATCTCAAAAGGTACCTTTTGATTGTTAATGATAAACCCATATTTCTCTGCCTTCATGGAAAACACTCTATCCTCTAAGGCATATAAGCTCATCACTTCCTCAATACTCGAATTTGCTACAGCCTTAGGAGACACTTTTGAAGATTTCTCTCTACACACTCTTCTCAAGTGGCCTTTCTTATGACACTTATTACAGAAAAAGTCTTTAAACCTACAAGTACTACTACTGTGCTGGAACCCACAATGTTTACATTTCACAGCATTAATCACTTGTACCGCAGGAGCAGAGTTCTGATCTGTAACAAATGCCTATGTAGTAGGCTGTGTATGTTAAAATACGTAAATCTGTAAGAAAATATTTATTTGTATGTTGTAAACCTCTGAGTATCTTGCGAACACTTAAGACCAATAACAAACCAAAGAATTTTATTATTTATTACTGTGTTAATGGAGGTGGACAAAGAGTTTAACAGACCATCAACTACACAAAATGATTATGTAAGTTTATTCAGGTACAGGTACACATAAATACAATTACATAAATTATCATACACAGCAGCATATGTGTATATTACCCAGGATAACCCATAAAAAGTCAGACAAAGTGACTTTTCATTAGGGTCTTTGTAATAACTTATTATTTAAACCTTCAAAGTTAAAACAGGTAAGTAACTAAACTATGTGAAAAACAGTTACAATAAAAGGAGATATACTAGGAATAAAATAAACTGAATTATTTACTTCAACATTAAAGAGAGCATCAGCTCACAGTAATAAGTGCATGTATGTTAGCTATACAAGAAATCACTCTCCTTCCTTTCTGTAGCTTCATTCATTAGGTACCTTTTGGCTCTGTTCTTGAACTGGCTCATGCTATGACAGACTTTGACATGTGCAGGCAGTTTGTTCCACTACTTTATTGCTGTACAATAAAATGTGTTTGAACCCTCACCACCGACTGTGGGTATAAGTTGTGTTAACATCTTCAATATTTATGCCCGAGCTAATCAATTTCAAATTGATACTTTAACAGATAACATCAATAGTGATCCCACCCTTATTCTTGGTGGAATAGTGTTAGAGTTAGGAATAGTGGAGGGTCTATAACAAACACCAACAAAACTAAACTAGCTAGATTTCTAAATGAAAATAATATTGCTAGAATTGTGGGCAGTATTAAACCCAGTTATATATATATATATGGTTGCATGTTAGATCTGTGCTAAGATTTAATGTATCATAGATGATGCAGGACAGATGATCTTCCGTTTGATCTTTGGAAGATTCACAACTGTCAATCTTGATCATATTTCCTGCAATCAGGGAGCTAAATACAAAAGTGTAATAATATTGGTAGAATTACCGACAATATGTTAAGTAAAAGGACACAAATGCAACTAATGTGACATTTTATTGTGCTGAAATGTTCTTGTCTGTTGCTGAACTGTTCTTGTCTGTTGCTGAACTGTTCTTGTCTGTTGCTGAACTGTTCTTGTATGTTTCTGTATGGATTATTAGTACTGTCCACCTCAGTGGTTACTAGAAGAGTTCACCTGGGTGCCAGCATTACCACTGACATATACACTGATACTCAGTTACTGAGAAGCTCTGCTGTGCTTTGCAGTGCTCTCAGCACTGCTCTGTGGTGCAGTGGTTAACACTGCTCTGTGATGCAGTGGTTAACACTGCTCTGTGATGCAGTGGTTAACACTGCTCTGTGATGCAGTGGTTAACACTGCTCTGTGATGCAGTGGTCAACACTGCTCTGTGATGCAGTGGTCAACACTGCTTTGTGGTGCAGTGGTTAACACTGCTCTGTGGTGCAGTGGTCAACACTGCTTTGTGGTACAGTGGTCAACACTGCTCTGTGATGCAGTGGTCAACACTGCTCTGTGATGCAGTGGTCAACACTGCTTTGTGGTACAGTGGTTAACACTGCTCTGTGATGCAGTGGTTAACACTGCTCTGTGATGCAGTGGTCAACACTGCTCTGTGATACAGTGGTCAACACTGCTCTGTGATGCAGTGGTTAACACTGCTCTGTGATGCAGTGGTCAACACTGCTCTGTGATGCAGTGGTTAACACTGCTCTGTGATGCAGTGGTCAGCACTGCTCTGTGATGCAGTGGTCAACACTGCTCTGTGATGCAGTGGTCAACACTGCTCTGTGATGCAGTGGTCAACACTGCTCTGTGATGCAGTGGTTAACACTGCTCTGTGGTGCAGTGGTTAACACTGCTCTGTGATGCAGTTGTCAACACTGCTCTGTGATGCAGTGGTCAACACTGCTCTGTGATGCAGTGGTCAGCACTGCTCTATGGTGCAGTGGTTAACACTGCTCTGTGGTGCAGTGGTCAACACTGCTTTGTGGTGCAGTGGTCAACACTGCTTTGTGGTACAGTGGTTAACACTGCTCTGTGATGCAGTGGTCAACACTGTTCTGTGATGCAGTGGTCAGCACTGCTCTGTGGTGCAGTGGTTAACACTGCTCTGTGATGCAGTGGTCAACACTGCTTTGTGGTGCAGTGGTTAACACTGCTCTGTGGTGCAGTGGTCAGCACTGCTCTGTGGTGCAGTGGTTAACACTGCTCTGTGGTGCAGTGGTTAACACTGCTCTGTGATGCAGTGGTTAACACTGCTCTGTGATACAGTGGTCAACACTGCTCTGTGGTGCAGTGGTTAACACTGCTCTGTGATACAGTGGTTAACACTGCTCTGTGATGCAGTGGTTAACACTGCTCTGTGGTGCAGTGGTCAGCACTGCTCTGTGGTGCAGTGGTTAACACTGCTCTGTGATGCAGTGGTCAACACTGCTCTGTGGTGCAGTGGTTAACAATGCTCTGTGGTGCAGTGGTCAGCTCTGCTCTGTGATGCAGTGGTTAACACTGCTCTGTGGTGCAGTGGTTAACACTGCTCTGTGATACAGTGGTTAACACTGCTCTGTGATGCAGTGGTTAACACTGCTCTGGGGTGCAGTGGTCAGCACTGGCCTGTGGTACAGTTGTTAACACAGCCGCCACTAAAGCAGCAGACTCAGGTTCAACTCCTGACGAAGCAATGCTTAATTTTTTTCTTCCTGTTCTTATTTCTTTCTTTTTTCTTCGACTGATACACAATTTATGTTAACATTTTGAACATTTTATGCGAAACATTCAGCAGTGTTCTTCCCAGAATGTGTTATCTATATAAATAATTTTTTTTTTAGTTGGTCGCCGCATAACCGAATTTGTTAACTTTTCTTTTTTGTAGAAGAGTTTCAGTGTGTTTATTTTTCCATCTCCTTGATAACTGTAATAAAAGTTAATCAAATAATAGACTAACAGTAGCAGCTGCAGCAGCAGCAGCAGCACCAGCTGCATATTTTCACGCACGTTTATGCATCTCTACACATACACCATCGCGCACATACACACATACACACACATACACAATTCTTTATATCGCTGAAGAACGCACACAATCCTCTCCTCTCATTCTGACACGATCATAAACACAGATACACATGGACGCACATTTCACGCCAAACCCCATAGAACAGACAAATAAGTATGCATACAGATGTGTACATTCTCATGAGCATATATGTAATTTTCTAGAACGTTGTTAAAATTAAACAGTAGAGTATAGTCAAAGTCTGGGAATTAAGCATATTCTTGAGTATATGTACATAAAGTCTCCGAATAAGTGAAATAATGAATGCAAGTTAAGAGAATATTGAAGATATTCTTTGAGAAAGATGACAGGATGTGAAAAAGTGATAAATTTGAGATACGTGAGGATAAAACAAAGATGTTTTATGAATCATCTTACGAAAGATGAAGTTTAACTAGAAATAATTATTAAGCAATTGAATAATTCTCTCTCAGATGTCACATACACTTCTCTCATCTCTGCTATAATAACAACAAATATATATTCGCCACCATAAACGCAAAACAAAAACTCTTGTGGATGAAAATAAAACTATCAGCTGGGAAGTCTTGGTCTCTTCACAAAATAATTTGTGATGGTTCCTGTGGTCTGGTAAGTACACATCTTTGTTAATGTTTCCCATACTATTTTATACTGTGATGTACTGTGGTGTGTGAATGTTATACTACACTATTTTGTGTTGTGATGTTCGTATGTTATCATTCTATTATACATGGGATGTGGGTGGAATCCTGATAAAGCAAGTGTAATCTTCTTACAAAAATTTAAGCTTTACCTTTCCAATCAAGATTCACAAGAGTGTCTTCATTGCTTTAAAAAATTATCGTTTTTCATATATTCATATTTTTCACAATGAATGTCTTGAAAATACTCTAAACTATCGCCTTTATTCAAATGTTTTATATATATTGAAATGTTTATTTTGCTGAATTTTACAGCGTATGTATTTTGAGAATATGTTGGAGTTTGTGTCATATGTTCGTATGTACAATCTTCGTGTTAACATACATGTTGAAAAGACTGAAAGTTGTGGACATTGATGTATGTATGAATTTTAATTAAATACTATATGCAGTTTATGGCATTTACTGAGATGACGTTTCGTCTACCAGGGAATTTATTAGTCCCTGATGGATAGATTAATTCATAGTACACAATCCTTGATGGGTAGATAAAGTCCTTGTATACAGCTTTTATAAATCCCTGATAGATTGATAAGGTCCTGGTGAACGAAACGTTTCCTCAGTAAATGCAAGACTTCATTTACTGTCTTATTCACATGCATGTTAGTATATGTTGATACTGCTATACATGTATTTATTACAGAAACATAATGCAACATAAATAGAAGTCCAAAATTATCTTTAATTAGCCTCTCCGAGGCTGTGTGGTTGCCTGGTCGCGTCTAGCTGACCTGCGGTCGTGGCTGTCTTGGTGGGTGTAATTACTGGACGCAGTTTTCTGTGTGTCACCTCCAGTAATTCCACCCACCTGGACAGTCTCTACCGTAGACCAGCTAGACAAGATCAAGTTTCCATGCAACAAGGTCACTGAGGGTGGCAACCGCTGACTCTGGGGAAGTGGGGAAGGGAGTCCACCTGAGGTGACACTAGTGGACTCCTGGACACACTGATCCGGGGAAGGCACCGCTGGCTCTGAGGAAGTGGGGAAGGGTGTCCACTCAGGTGACACAAGTGGACTCCTGGAGACACTGATACGGGGAAGGCACCGCCGACCTTAGGTAAGTGGGGAAGGGAAGACATCTGGGAGCGAACGGATGGATTCCTGGATACATGAACTTGGGGAAGGTTGTTGTTGAGGCTGACTTGGGGACGTGGGAAAGGGAAGACATCCGGGAGCGAACGGATGGATTCCTGGATACATGAACCTGAGGAAGGTAAGAATACCAGCAGTTGAGGCTGACCTTGGGTAAGTGGGGAATTGGAGACATCCGGCGGTAGACGGATGGATTCCTGGATACATGAACCAGGGGAAGGCATGAATAATGAATACCAGCAGTTGAGGCTGACCTTGGGTAAGTGGGGAAGGGAAGATATCTGGCGGCGGACGGATGGATTCCTGGATACATGAACCTGGGGAAGGCAAGAATACAGGTTGGTGAGGCTGACCTTAAGGAAGTGAGGAAGGGAAAACATCCGGAGGCGCATGAACATGAACCTGGGGAAGGCTGAGGCTGGAAGGCAGAGAGAGGTAGGTAGGCGAGGCTGACCTTAGGGAAGTGAGGAAGGGGAGACATCCGGGGGCCCACGGATGGATTTCTGGACACATGAACCTTGGGAAGGCGAGGGGGGTGGACCTTAAAGACGAACCACTGGCCTCCACGTGGCAGGGTCTGGTAACTCAGAGATAACTCTGAGGCTGACAGTGGTCGCAAATAATAATTTTATTTTTATTATTATTATTATTATTATTATTATTAATTATTATTATTATTATCACTAATATAATTATTGAAAGGAGTCAACCAGCTTCCCTGACAGTTGCCACGGTGGTGTTATTCCCACTCCAGCCTCCCTGACAGTTGCCACGGTAGTGTTCTTATTTGTGTTCATTCACCGGAGTTAACAATAATAAAAATACGAACAGCAGTATTGTTCATATTGTTCATTAAACGTAAAGAGGAACGACATTTATGCACTCACCAGAGTTAACATTAATACAACTAAGTAGATATATTTCAGTCGCTGTGCGATCCCAGAAAGGTAACCCCGTATTGCATAGACCTAGCCACCTCTACCTTACTGTTCTTCTGTGTTACTGGGTTATTATACTGTACTGGTCTCCTTTGATGCTGTATTGTACCGTACTGTTTTTCTGTGTTACTGTACTGGTTTTCTGGGTTACAATATTGGTCTGCGGTGTTACTGTACTCTTCTTCTGTGTTTCTGTACTGGTCTTCTGTGTTACTGTACTGGTCATCTGTGTTACTGTACTCTTCTTTTGTGTTACTATACTGCTCTTCTGTGTTACTGTACTGTTCTTTGCGTTACTGTACTGTTTTTCTTTGTTACTGTACTGGTCATCTGTGTTACTGTACTCTTCTTCTGTGTTACTGTACTGGTCATCTGTGTTACTGTACTCTTCTTCTGTGTTACTGTACTGGTCTTCTGTGTTACTGTACTGGTCATCTGTGTTACTGTACTCTTCTTCTGTGTTAATGTACTGCTCTTCTGTGTTACTGTACTGTTCTTTGGGTTACTGTACTGTTTTTTCTTTGTTACTGTTCTGGTCTTCTGTGTTACTGTACTGATCTTCCGTTTAACTGTACTGTACTGTTCTTCTGTGTTACTGTACTGTTCTTTAGTGTTACTGTACTGTTCTTCTGTGTTACTGTATTATTATTCTGTGTTACTGAACCGTTCTGTGTTACTGTACTGTTCTGTGTTACAGTATTTTTTCTGTGTTACTGTACTGGTCTTATGTGTTACTGTACTGGTCTTCTGTGTTACTGTACTATTCTTATGTGTTACTGTACTGTTCTTCTAAGTAAATGTTCTGTTCTTCAGTGTTACTATAATGTACTGTATTAGTTTTCTGTTACAGTCCTGTTATGTGTTACTTTAATTTACTGTATTAATCTTCTATGTTATTGTACTGGTCTTCTGTGTAACTGGAGTGAACTGTAGTGGTCCTCTGTGATACTTTACTGGTCTTCTGTGTTACTGTAAGTAACTGTAATGGTCTTACATGTTACTGTATTTAACTGTACTGGTCTGTGTTATTGTACTTAACTGTACTGGTCTTCTGTGTTACTGTACTTAACTTTACTGGTCTTCTGTGTTACTGTACTGGTTTTCTGTGTTACTTTACTGGTCTTCTGTGTTACTGTAAGTAACTGTAATGGTCTTACATGTTACTGTATTTAACTGTACTGGTCTGTGTTATTGTACTTAACTGTACTGGTCTTCTGTGTTACTGTACTTAACTCTACTGGTCTTCTGTGTTACTGTACTGGTCATCTCTTTTACTGTTTTACTGATCCTATGTGTTACTGTTTTGAAATGTACTGGTCTTGTGTGTTACTATACTGGTCTTCTGTGTTACTGTACTGGTTCTGTGTTACTGTTCTGACCTGTACTTGTCTTCTGTTTTACTGTATTCTACTTGTGAGCTATTGTACATTACTGTTCTTCCGTGTTACTATACTGTCCTGTTCTTCTCTGTTACTGTACTGTTCTTCTGTGTTATTGTACTGATCTTCTGTGTTACTGTATTGTTATTCTGTGTTTCTGTAGTGTAGTGTACTGGTGTTCTTTGTTTCTGAATTGTAGTCTTCTGATCTTGTTTTCGTGTTACTGTACTGGTCTTCTGTGTTACTGTTCTGAACTGTACTGGTCTTCTGTGATACTCTTCTGAACTGTACTTTTCGTCTGTGTTACTGTACTGCTCTTCTGTGTTACTGTACTTAACTGTACTGATCTTCAGTATTTATCTAATGAACTGTTCTGCTCAACTGTGTTTCTCTACCGATCTGTGTTAGTGTACTGATCATCTTTATTACTGTACTTAACTATACTGGTCTTCTGTGATACTGCACTGGTCTTCTCTGATACTGTATTGAACTGTACTGGTCATTCACGACACAGTACACCGTGTAAGTCAGGCCCATATTGGAGTATGCAGTACCAATATGGAACCCAAACCTGGTCAAACACGTCAAGAAAATAGCGAAAGTGCAAAGGTTTGCAACAAGACTAGTCCCGAAGCTGAGAGGTTTGTCCTACGAGGAGAGGTTAAGTGAACTCAACTTGACATCACTGGAAAACAGGAGGATTAGGGAGGACATGATAACAACATATAAAATACTGAGAATAATTGAGAAGATGGATAGTGACAGAATGTTTCAGAAATGTGACACAGCAACAAGGGGTCACAACTGGAAGTTGCAAACTCAGGTGAGTCACAAGGATGTTAGTAAGTACTTCTTCGGTCATAGAATTGTCAGGAAATGGAACAGTCTGGAGAGTGATGTAGTGGAGGCAGGATCCGTACATAGCTTTAAGAAGAGGCATGATGAAGCTCATAGAGCAGGGAGAGAGAGCAGACCTAGTAGCTGTCAGTGAAGAGGCGGGGCCAGGAGCTGTGAATCAATCCCTGCAACCACAATTAGGTTAATACAATTAGGTGCGTACATACACACACACACACGCACACGCAGAATACAAGATATACACATGTACGTGTTATCAAACGACTGTTAAAACTAAATTAAGGAACTTATTGATGAAAATATATTCTAATAGAATTATAACTAAAAGATTGTGAACGTGGTTTTACAGAATATTGAAGATTTTAGTTGTTAGAGATGTAAGGATGTGGAAAGTCTCAGGCATTTTTGGATAAGACAATGAGGAAAATTTCATGAATTATCTTAATAAAAGTAAAGAGTAGCCATATATAATGTACACGTCTGACTCACTTATCACAACATCACTTCTCTCACCTCTATATTGACAGGAAAAACATTACCTACCACACACACGAAATAAAAACTTGCTTGTGACGAATATAAAATGTACCGTCTCGGAAGACGCCATCTCTTGGCCAAAAAAAAGAATTGTGATGGTTGCTCTGCAAGGTAGTTAGCTTGCCTCTTTGGTAATGTCTCAGATATTCCTTTATATTGTCAAGTACTGTAATATATGAATCGTGGTATATTTTACACTATGAATGTTATGAAACACTAAATTATGCTTAATTTAATCTCAACTTTTAAGGTGTTAAGTCTAGTTGATGATAATAACTAGCTGAAGTGAGGCTTGACACACCATTATGAAGTTTTTAGTATTTTAATAAATGCTAAGTAAATTAAATCTCAGTGTTTGAAACTTGTTTAAAAGTTAAACTGATTTATTTTGACTCAAAGAAAAATCGTAGAGAGATTCCGATGAAAAGTAGCAGAGGAAGAATATCTATACCATTAAAGTATTTGAGGAGTGGCATGACCTCCAGGATGTTGTGAGTGGCATGACCTCCAGGATGTTGTGAGTGCTATGAGCTCCAGGATGTTGTGAGGGGCATGACCTCCAGGATGTTGTGAGTTGCATGACCTCCAGGATGTTGTGAGTGGCATGACCTGCAGGATGTTGTGAGTGGCATGACCTCCAGGATGTTGTGAGTGGCATGACCTCCAGGATGTTGTGAGTGGCATGACCTCCAGGATGTTGTGAGTGGCATGACCTCCAGGATGTTGTGAGTGGCATGACCTCCAGGATGTTGTGAGTGGCATGACCTCCAGGATGTTGTGAGTGGCATGACCTCCAGGATGTTGTGAGTGCTATGAGCTCCAGGATGTTGTGAGGGGCATGACCTCCAGGATGTTGAGAGTGCTATGAGCTCCAGGATGTTGTGAGTGGCATGAACTCCAGAATGTTGTGAGTGCCATAAGCTCCAGGAGGTTGTGAGTATCATGAGTTCCAGGTGTGTTTCACAGCGTATATATGTTGAATTTAATTTAATTTTAATTTTAGAGATAAAAATTTTCTTAACTGGGTGTGAACAGGTTACATGCAATCTTATTAACTCTGGTGTAGCAGACAGACTTTATACACATCACAACACAACGATGGTGGTGAAAAAACGCATAACAACAGAGAGGAACTTTTACCTGTGAAACAAACTTCTGCATTCAATTGTTCCCATCTACAATTTTCATTTTCATTTATTACTGGCTTTGCGTTATATATCTCTGCAACACAGTGCTCCACAACATTTAGTGTGTAATATATGTTAACATTCATACATCACAGTACATAACAACAATATGGGAGGCACCAACACAGTGGTACTGGCCAGGTTGTGGCAGCCACTACCAAAATTCTTATTGTCAAGAGATCAAATCATCCAAATTGACAGTTTTTATTTTCCTTTCCGAAAGTTATTGTTTTGCAACTGTGGTGGTGAATGTTTTTTGTCATTAATGAAGAGGTGAGAGAAGTGTATATGTGAAAACTAAGAGAATTGTTAAATAATTAATTCTACTTAAACAATGAGTTTATTAAGAAGATTTAAAAGAACATAAAGAAGAGCACAGTTCTGTGGTACAGCTGTCAGCCTGGCTGACTCTGCTGTCAGTCTGGCTGACTCTGCTGTCAGCCTGGCTGACTGTTCTGTCAGCCTAGCTTACTCTGCTGTCAGCCTAATTCTGGTGTCAGCAGAGGTAGCCAGTCAGTATGAAATAAACGGGACAATAAGTAGGTTAAAAATGGGAAATTTAGAATGGATTAAAATTGAAGTGTGTGAAGTGTAATAAAGTATAGGAATAGTTAATGATCTTTGTTCATAATGTTTATAAAAGAAGAAAAAGAAAAAAACTTTAAAGAAAATAATAATTATAACAGAATAAGTCTGTTGACCATACCAGGTAAAGTGCATGTCAGAATTATGATTGTTGAAGTGATGGAAAAGACAAAATATGTGTAACAAAGAAGAGTGTGAATTCAGAAAGTGAAGGTAATATGCGGATCATGTGTAAACACTGAAATACATAAGTGAAGAACACTTATATAAAGGAAAGCCGCAAGTCAGTGGATTTATAGATTTCGAAAAGATATATGAGAGATGTTACTAGAGTTACAAATGAATTTAATCGAAGGCAATATTTTGATTGTTATAGTGTTCAATTAACTTATAATATGCAAGAAAGTTCGTAAAGATTTACCCAAAAACCTGGGTCTTATATAATGTTGTGTGATGTCACCTGTGGTCTTAAAGACGTGTGATGTCACTGTACTTTGGTCAAAAGACAATATATACAAAGCAAGCCATCATGTAGACCAGGTGTCACTGTAAACACAGCTTTATTAGCATACTATGTTAACACTTTGTACACACACACACATACACAATGTGTGTGTGTGTGTGTGTGTGTGTGTGTGTGTCAGAGGTCAGTCCTAGGACCAGGGGTATTCTTGGTATATGTGAATGACATGACGGAAGTGATAGACTCAGAAAGAAACCTGAACATGCTGGACATCTGGTCCAGCAACTGGCATCTCGAATTTAACCCCGCCAAATGCAAAGTCATGAAGATCGGGGACGGGCAAAGAAGACCGCAGATAGAGTATAGGCTAGGTGGCCAAAGACTGCAAACCTCACTCAAGGAGAAAGATCTTAGGGTGAGTATGACACCGAGCACGTCTCCAGAAGCACATATCAACAAGATAACTGCTGCAGCTGGCACCTGACAAACATGAGAATAGCGTTCCGATACCTTAGTAAGGAATCGTTCAAGACATTGTGCACCGTGTACGTCAGGCCCATACTAGAGTATACAGCACCAGCTTCGAACCCACACCTGATCAAGCACGTCAAGAAATTAGAGAAAGTGCAAAGGTTTGCGACAAGGTTAATTCCAGAACTAAGGGGAATGTCCTACGAAGAAAGGTTAAGGGAAATCGGCCTGACAACATTGGAGGACAGGAGGGTTAGGGGAGACATGATAACGACATACAAAATACTGCGTGGAACAGACAAGGTGGATAGAGACAAGATGTTCCAGAGATGGGACACAGAAACAAGGGGTCACAATTGGAAGTTGAAGACTCAGATGAGTCAAAGGGATGTTAGGAAGTATTTATTCAGCCATAGAGTAGCCAGGAAGAGGAATAGTCTAGCAAGTGATGTAGTGGAGGCAGGAACCATACATAGCTTTAAGACGAAGTATGATAAAGCTCATGGAGCAGGGGGAGAGAGAGGACCCAGAAGCGATCAGTGAAGAGGCGGGGCCAAGAGCTGAGTCTCGCCCCTCTGCAACCACAATTAGGTGAGTACAATTAGGTGAGTACAATTAGGTGAGTGCACACACACACACACACACACTCACACAAACACACACACAGACACAGACACAGACACACACACACACACACACACACACACACACACACACCTGTCAGGAAGACAGCAGCGAGTCATGGTACGTGGCGAGGTGTCAGAGTGGGCGCCGGTGACGATAAAGATATATTTTTTTTCATTTATGTTAATGTAAAAATTTATATTTTTGTACCAAGAGAAACTTTGAAAACCTACCTAACCTTATTACAACAAGCGCAATTTAATTTAGCCTAACCCAACTAAATATATTTTAGATACGTTAACATTAATTTAATAATAAACAAACACAATGAAATATATTTTTTTCGTTATGTTCAGAATGATTTTGGCGAAATTATTGCATACACAAATTTTCACTCTTGTCTTATATGGCAAGGTGAGCGTTGCTATTTAAGCCAAAATAGCAAGTTTTACCTAATCGGCACGACATATATATATATATATATATATATATATATATATATATATATATATATATATATATATATATATATATATATATATATATATATATATATATATATATATATATATTGTAGGAATTCGCAAGAGCAGGCGAAATATTCACAAACACTGATCTCGCCTGCTCTTGCGAATTCCTAGCATTGTATAAATCTCTAGTTGTGTCGATGCATGCAGGGATGAGATGAAAGCTGTAAGCCACCTGCCTAAAAGCTGGGTGCCTTGAATCAACGTCTAGCGTGAGCTGGATGCCAAGGTATTGGTCCAGTGTGGTACGGTCGGTAAAGCATTGCGTTCCTGTCACAAGGTTCGTAGGGTCGAGTCTCCGTCGGCCAGAGATCAGTGTTTGTTATATATATATATATATATATATATATATATATATATATATATATATATATATATATATATATATATATATATATATATATATATATATATATTGTAAATGTTTGTATGTATATACGTATACACATGTGCGTGCATGTATGTATGTATATATGCATGCATTTGCAATTGATTCCAGTTCCGACCCTCAAATTCATTTACGATACACGAGAAACAGAGATTATTATAATATTTTTACAATTTTCGTGGAGGAGATTCAGAAATTCGAATTTGACACTCACTCATACTCAACAATACCTAAACATTATACTAAGCCATACACAATAATAAGTACACATGACACTCATCCATACACATGTTCACGTGACACTCATACATAATACGTAAACATTACTCTCATTCATATACGTAAACATTACACTCATTCATACACAATAACATGTACACATGACATTCAATATACAACATGTATACATGACACCCATACACAATAACAAGTAAGCATTGCATGCATGCTTCTCAGACAAATAGAGAAATTAAAACCTAATAAATCCATAGGCCTTGATGAACAGTTTGCAAGGATTTTAAAGGAATGTGAAGAGGAACTTAGCAAACCTTTGGCTAATCTTTTCAATATATCACTACAAACTGGCAGAGTGTAATAATATTGGTAGAATTACCGACAATATATTAAGTAAAAGGACACAAATGCAACTAATGTGACATTTCATTGTGGCAACGTTTCGCTCTCCAGGAGCTTTTTCAAGCCGTTACAAGCGATAAATGGACACAGAGGCTATATATATACTCTCCAAGTGAGGTGTAATACTAGTGGTGGTAGAAGTAGTAGTGATATAAGTTGTAGTAGTAGTAGTAATACAATAAGGTGGAACAATAAATTTGCACATGAGTAAAAGGTGATAAAACAATTACATGGGTAGTATAAAAATAGGTTAGACAAATATTTATGCTGGAGGTTGGAATAGAGAAGGCCCGTAGGAGTGTTCCACATCTACGATGTGCTTGTGTTGAATTAGCAGGAGAGACTATGTGATGGTAGGGTTCACTGTTTTCAGGAGGATTCTTGCTAAGACTTCAGAGATGGTGAAGCTGCCTTTGTTTTGTTTAATTGTGTTAGAAACAGCGATAAGTGCTGATTCAAGGCACTTGCGTCTACGGAAATTAGTTTCTTTGATTACTTGTCTGGCAGGTGAAGTACCTTAATGAGTGCAGACATAACTTTTGCATAAGGGAGGTTGTAGAACACTAGCTAAAAATTACAGATCAGTAACCCTAACTTGTCACATCATAACAATCTTTGAAAGAGGATGAGACGGCAGATTACAAACTTCATGGACCAACACAACCAGCATAACCCGAACCAGCATGGTTTTAGAGCAGGACGGTCATGTCTGTCACAGCTGCTGAACCACTATGACAGAATTACGGAGGAGTTGGAAGACGACCAAAACGCAGATGTGATTTACACAGATTTTGCAAAGGCGTTTGACAAATGCGATCATGGAGTGATGCGCACAAAATAAGGGCCATGGGCATAACTAAGGCAGTTGGTTTTTCGGATAGTAGTAAACAGAGCAAGATCCAGCATCAGATCCTCAAGGTACTGTCCTCGCACCTCTGCTGTTTCTCATCCTCATAGCAGACATAGATAAAAACACCCGTCACACTTTTGTATCATCATTTGCAGATGACACTAAAATAAGCAGAGGACACTGAAAAAATATAGCAAGACATAAGAAAGGTTTTCCAGTGGGCAGTGGAGAACAACATGATGTTCAATGGTGATAAGTTCCAGATGCTTAGGTATGGAAATAATGAAGAACTCAAAAGGAACACTGTATACAAAATTCAAGGTCACCAAATAGAACGAAAGGAACACGTAAAAGACATGGGAATAATTATGACAGGTGATCTTTCTTTTTAAAGAACATAATAAGACAAAGATCACGACAGCCAGGAGGATGACAGGGTGGGTATTGAGAACTTTCAAAACAAGGAAAATAATGCCAATGGTGACACTCTTCAAAACGATAGTGCTCCCTCATTCAGAACATTGCTCAGTGCTGACGGCCCCGTTCAAAGCAGGATAAATATCGGAGCAGGAACAAATACAGAGATCGTTTACGGCTCACATTGAGCCAGTGAAGCACCTAAATTACTGGAAACCCCTTCAAGTCTTGAACATTTACTCATTGGAGCGGAGGAGAGAGAGATGCATGATAATATATACCTGGAAAGTACTCGAGGGCCTGGTCCCAAATCTGCACACTGCCACAACAAGATAATGGAGTGAGAGATATGGGAGGAAGTGCAAAATAAACCCAGTAAGGAGCAGGTGTGCGGTGGGAACAATAAGGGAACAATGTATCAACATTCGGGGTCCCAGACTATTCAGCATCTTACCAGAAGATATCAGAAACACGGCTGCAACAAGTGTAGAAGCCTTCAAAAGGAAACTGGACAAGTATCTTCACCAGATGCCAGATCAACCAGGCTGAGATGGATATGTGGGGCAGTGGGCCTCCAGCAGCAACAGCCTGGTTGACCAGGCAAGCACCAGACGAGCCTGGCCCATGGCCGGGCTCCGAGAGTAGTGAAACTCGAAACTAACCTTCAAAGGTAATTTACCCTATTAATATTCTGTAATTATTACTGTACGGGTCTTCTATGTTACAGTACTGGTCTTCTATGTTACAGTACTGGTCTTCTATGTTACTGTACTGGTCATCTCTGTTACTGTACTGTACTTTACCCGTTGTTCTGTGTTACTGTACTCTGTACTAAACCGTTCTGGTCGCTCCTGCCTGTCCCAGGTACTGGACCACAATGACAAGGTCCTGTATGCTTTAGAGGATAAACAAAAGTCAGATGTAGTATATACAGCTTTTGCGAAAGCCATCAACAAGTATGACCACAGTGTAATAGCGCACAAAATGCGTGATAAAAGAATATCAGGAAAAGTAGGTAGATGGATCTATTACTTCCTAACAAATAGAACACAAAGAGTAATGGTAAACAGAGTAAAGCTGAGGCACAGTACTCTCTCCCATCCTGTTCCTCAACCTCATATCTGACACAGACAGAGATGTAATGAAAGCCACAGCACCGTGTCTTCCCTTGCGGATGACACCCGAATTGCCATGAAACTGCAAGACTACAAGCGGACATCAACTAAATCTTTAAATTGGCATCAGAAAACAATATGAAGTTCAATGAAGATAAATTTCAACTACTCAAAAATGGAAAACTTGAGGAAATTAAAATTGTATTACGGCATAAAACAAATTCTAACCACACAACAGAGAGAAAAACTAATGTGAAGGACCTGGGAGTGATAATGTCAGACGACCTCACCTCAAAAGACCACAACATTGTATCTACCTCATCTGCTAGAAAAATGATAGGATGGACGCCAAGCCCATGATGATTCTCTTCAAATCGCTTGTTCTCTCTAGGCTGGAATATCGCTGTACACTAACTGCCCCGTTCAAGGAAGGGGAAATTGTTGACCTGAAGAATGTACAGAGAATTTTCACGGCACGTAAGTACGATAAAGCACCTAAATTACTGGGAACGGTTGAAGTCCCTTGATTTGTACTCCCTGGAACGCAGGCGAGAAAGATACATGATAATATACTCTTGGAAAATCCTAGAGAGATTAGTACCAAATTTGCACACGAAAATCACTCCCTCTGAAAGCAAAAGACTCGGCAGAAGATGCAACATTTCCCCAATGAAATGCAAGGGCGCCACGAGTACCCAGTAAGTATCAGAGGCCCAAGACTGTTCAACTGCCTCACAGCATACATAAGGAGGATTACAAATAGACCCTTGGCTGTCTTCAAGAAGGCGATGGACAGGCGCCTAAAGTCAGTAACTGATTAGCCAGACTGTGGCTCGTACGTCGGTTTACGTGCGACCAGCAGTAACAGCCTGGTTGATCAGACCCTGATCCATCACTAGGCCAGGTCTCAGACCGGGCCGCAGGGACATTGACCCACGAAACCCTCTGCAGGTATACTCCAGGTATACCGTACTAGTCTTCTGTGTTACTGTACTGTTCTTCTGTGTTACTGTACTGTTCTTCTGTGTTACTGTACTGGTCTTTTGTGTTACTGCACTGTTCTTCTGTGTTACTGTACTGGTCTTCTGTGTTACTGTACTGGTCTTCTGTGTTACTGTACTGGTCTTCTGTGTTTCTGTACTGGTCTTCTGTGTTACTGTACTGGTCTTCTGTGTTACTGTACTGGTCTTCTGAGTGGCTGTACTGGTCATCTGTGTTACTGTACTGTACTGGTCTTGTAAGTTGCAGCATTGTTATTTTGATTTACTTCTCTAGTGGTATTATACTGTTCTGTGTTTTTGCACTCTTATACGTTATATATGTGTTTTATGTGTTATGCTGTTTAATGTGTTAGTATGATGTTTTATGTGCCACTAAGCTGTTTAATGTGCTACTATGCTGTTTTATATGCTACTATGTGTTTTATATTATTTTACTTATTTATGTGTTACTATACCGCTTTTATGCCAATATACTGTTTTATGTCTCATTATTCTGTTTTATGTGTTACTTTATTGTTTTATGTGTCACAATACTTTTTCATGTCTCACTTTTCCGTTTTATGTGTTATTATGTTGTTTTTTGTGTTACTTTATTGTATTTTTGTATTACTATTCTGTTTTTGTGTTTACTTTTTTATGTGTTACTATGCTGTTTTAGTTTACTGTGTTGTTCTTACATGTTACTGTACTTGTCTTTTATGTTAGTGTACTTACTGTAAGTCAGTGTAGTGTTCTTGGTTGTAAATGGTCTGGTGATGTTGACAAACTGTGGTAAAGGTCACTTTTATCCTGAACTGTACTTAAGTGTTCTTTTCCAATGTACTGTTCTTGTGTTTTGCTGTACTGATTTTGTGTATGTGTTTACCGTTCTTATATATTGACATACTTGTTGTATCCTTGACGTAAGCTAAAGGTTCTACTCTGCAATATACACCAAACACTTAAGTATTTTCCACTGCGTCTTACTCAACAGTGTCTCCCACACTGACATTCATGTCTCTTCCATCACTCAACATTTCCAACACATTCACTTAACATCTCCCAGAATCCCTTTATCTTATCTGTACTTTTCTCAAATTTAAAAATATTTATCCAAATTAACTTATCCACAATACACACCAACTTCAAGTCGCCACAATATACTGTTCACGCAGTTAAGGGGCATTTTTTTCCAAATTTAGCTGATAAAGTCAACATCCAAAGCAAATGCTAAACTGAGTTTGACACGCGAGCACTGCATGACTTCCGACTTGCCTTAAAAACAAACGGTGCCCAAATCAACGTAAGTTTCACAGTTGGTGACAAGTCTGTCCCCATCATCACCTCCGTAAAAATAAGAAGCTTGAAAAAGAAACAACTGCAGATGAGAAATAGTGGAAATTTCATGTATTGTTTTAAAAATTCACACAATGTGTGAGTCTGTAGTGAAGGGAAGGCATGAGCATGCATGCATGCTCATGCAAGCATGCATGAGCGTATTTGATAGGAGTGAATGGAGACAAATGGTTTTTAATACTTGACGTGCTGTTGAAGTGTGAGCAAAGTAACATTTATGAAGGGATTCAAGGACACCGGCAGGCCGGACTTGAGTCCTGGAGATGGGAAGTACAGTGTCTACACTCTGAAGGAGGGGTGTTAATGTTGCAGTTTTATAACTGTAGTGTAAGCACGCCTCTGGCAAGACAGTGATGGAGTGAATGATGATGAAAGTTTTTCTTTTTCTTGCCACCCTGCCTTGGTGGGAATCGGCCGATGTGTTAATAAGAAAACCAAGGTGAAATTATTTAAAATTACACAATGTGTGATTATATTTACCATCCTCCCTTCCCACATCAAGGGTAACAGCAACCGACCTTCCCACATCAAGGGTAACAGCAACCGACCTTCCCACATCAAGGGTAACAGCAACCGACCTTCCCACATCAAGGGTAACAGCAACCGACCTTCCCACATCAAGGGTAACAGCAACCGACCTTCCCACATCAAGGGTAACAGCAACCGACCTTCCCACATCAAGATTAACAGCAACCGGCCTCAGTATATTTCTTTATAGAGAAAATTTGCAATTTTCTCTATAAAGAAATGACTATTTTTATTTCCGCTGCATTTTGGCTGTAGACCACTGTTAATAATCGCAAAAAACATTGTGATTGACTCACGAAATCGTAATGTCACGACTGCAAACAAACCATACCACGGGCGGGGCTAGAACCCGCGGTAGAGAGTCGTAAAAACTTCAAACCGATGCGTTATGAGATGTTATCAGGTAATTTGATTCTCTTCTTCTAAATCCTTTATGGGTTAATATAGGTCACTCTGATTAGTTCTATGATATTAGGACAATTCTAATGGAAGGATTGTGATTCAAATCAAATAAAAGTAATAATCTAGTGCAGGCTGTGAGATAACTGGTTTTGGATAAAGATAATTAGGAAAACTTGATAGTAAAAATAGTAGAATTACCGACAAAACGTTAGGAAAAATGAACATAGATGTGTCTAATGTGACATTTTACTGCGGCAACGTTTCGCTCTCCAGTTTCGCTATTACACCTCTGATTTTAATGTTTTCGACAATCAATAGAGTAAACTATTTGAGATGGGGTTCACTCTTCGAGCAAATAGTGGATTTTGACTCATCACTCTGAAGTATATGATCGGTTCAAGAAAGATCATTTCGTTGTAAGGAGAACAAATGGCCACTTTAATACAGTGGGTATCGATGTTGCTCTCGAACAGACAATAAACCGGTCTCAGAAGTAAGCAAGAGCGATCACTGACCAAACTAAAAGGAAGGACTACATTACTGAGAGGAAGTTTGCTTACCATGAAGTCCTCCTCATAAGAAAGAAATTTGAAGAGCTGATGAACATTACACCTGTTGATTTCGAGCTGATAATGCGTCACGAGCTAACAAGAAACATCAGAAAGAGAATGGAAGCCAACATCTAACAGATGTTCCAGTAAAGCAGAGAAAACCCATACCTAGGAAAAGGTTCACAATATTCTAGCCAATGAATGTGTCCCAGCATTGAATGTTAAGAAGATGCTCCAATCTTTGACTACAACAACAAGTTTCGAGAGGTTAGTTTATGACCCGTTCAAAACCAGTATCAGTACCTATTCACACGCAAACGCTCCCCAATTTTCTAAGTGTAGTACAATTAGGTATACAGACAAATAAAAGTGAGTAATGAACATTTGAAGGTTCAGAGAAAAGCTGATATTTTGCCTACGATGTTTCACTTTCAGTCTTAATAGATATGAATGGAGCTTCTACTATAACCATCAAGTCTCAACTCTTGTTATAGTTTACCAAAAAATTAGATATCACGGACAGAAATTTCCAAAAAATGAGCATATCCTGAAAACTAGTATTGCTGACGTTATGAATAATTTTGGAAGGTTGCCAGTTAAGGTAAACAACACATTTGAAGACCTGTTTACAACGTTTTACAATAATGTGAATATAAATATAAATGTGGGATCTTTTGTGCCAAATGTTGTTCAGTCTTTCATATATTCACTTAGGACAGTTTTTATGTAACATTATTTCCTTGAACAATATATGTTGTTTACACACTTTGTACAACACTAAATGTTCTTTATTAGTGTCTGGCAAGACTTGATGGAGAGAAAAGTTTGTCAAGTAACACCAGTCAACACCAGATATTTTCCTTGTTGATTCACTCACAAACTGTTTTAAAAACAGTCAAGACTTAACCCAGTAAGTCGCAAGACTCGAGATTTCAAGTGAAACATTTCAGACAATTTGAGTGAAATTTAAATCACAAACTATGATTTCATTTTGTCACGAAGTTTCTCGTAGTTACTTTCGAAGTTTGTTATTGTGCATAGTGCAAGAAATAACCAAATTTGTTGCGTTTCTTCAGATTCAGCCTTTAATTTTCGATGCAGTAGATTAAGTTATTTTCTGACATGTAACACTACTCTACCCAGTTTGTGTTTCCATCAGTAAGTTTACTTGATATACCTATACGTTCAAAGTCATGTTCCAAACATGTTCCAGACATTTTTTCTAAATTTTCAATTTAAACCTGGATTCATTTATTGCATTAATACTTTTTCCTGAACTTTCAGTAAGTTGAGAATGTATTAGAATCAAGCTGTTTAAAGTATAATACTTTTCTACATACTTTACTATGGCACTGTCGTCAGCAAATATCATGACTTTTATTACTGCTGAAAATATGTAACTTCTATAAAAATAGTGAACAATAATATATTATTTCAGACGACGTATAATTCAAGAATGAAAAATGGTGTTGCTGCTGTCTAATAAAAATCCCTTAAGGCAGTTTAATTTACATAAAAGAACAGTGATGGAGTGAATAATGATGAAAGTTTTTCTTTTTCGGGCCACCCTGCCTTGGTGGGAATCGGCCGATGTGTTAATAAAAAATAACACTACACCAACATACAGGAATGGTACTGAAACATGAAAGAAGGGTAAAGTAATAAGAACAGGAACAGTTACACATAAGAGCAGTACAGGAACACATAAGAACACTTCAGTCGACAACAACACAGAACAATGTAGTAATATACTGGAACACTAGAGTAACATACTAGTAAATAAAACTGTAGTGTAAGTGTTATGAACAAGAAGGTCTACCAGCTGTGTGTGTGTGTGGTCATGAATCCTTTCTTTCAGTAGGTCAGAGAAGAGAAGACCTGGAGTAAAATCTGAGAGACTTATTTAATGGTAAATAGTATTTCTGGAAATTCTACCTTTCATTAGAAAATTACCAGCGTCTTCTTTGTTAAGTCAGTACAAGTTTCCCTCGACTGTCACTTCTTCACATCTTCACAACTCTCATTAAGAATTTCTTGAAAATACTGTATAACAGCATTCTCCACTTTGTTTATTGATGACTGTATTAGAATTGATACGAAAAAAATTCTATATTTCTGTTTTATTCCTTGTGTAATATAATTGAATTTTAACAGAACTGAGACAAAATGCAGATATGTGTATGCGAATGTGTGAACATGACTGAACATGTGTGTGTGAATGGCATAGAGGTTGAAATGTGACACACTATATGTGAACTATATGGGAACTGTTGTTTACATAGATGTTAGAGGGGATGTATGTTGTGATTATCTTGTGCATGTGTGAGTGTGTGTAGAGGTGAGGCAGAAATTCAACAAAAAATGTATCTGAACATATGAAACATAAATAGTCCGAGATTTTTACTGAGTAACCTCACCTTGGTGGCCGAGTTGGGTGGCAGCTTAGTCTCGTCTAGCTGGTCTACTGTTCGCGGCTGTCTTGGTGGATGTAATTACAGGACGCAGTTTTCTGTGTGTCCCCTCCTGTAATTACACCCACCTGGACAGTCTCGGCAGTAGACCAGCTAGACAAGACCAAGTTTCCATGCAACAAGGTCACTGGGGAGGCGCCACAACCGCTGAACATGGAAAAATGAGGAAGGGAGTTCATCTGAGGGGACACTGATGGACTTCTGGAGACACGGAACTAGGAGAAGCAAACACACGCGCGCGCTCACACACACACACGACCATGACCTCACCTAACTATGACCACACCTAACTATAACCACACCTGGGGAAGTGAGAAAGGTAGTTCATCTGAGGGGACAGAGATGGACTTCTGGAGACACAGAACTAAAGGAAGCACCATAAGCACACACACATACTCATGACTATGACCACACCTCACTATTACCTCACCTATGACCACACCTCACTATGACCACACCAAACTATGATCACACCTTTCCATGACCACTCCTGACTATGACAACACCTGACTAGACCACCTAGACAAGACCATAAAATGCCGGACCTTGGGAAGTGATTAAGGGAGTTTATCTGAGAGGATACGGGACTAGGGAAAGCACCAAAATAAAACGGAAGTGGGGAGTGTAGAAGGGTTGACATCCGGGGATCACGGATTGAGACCTGGAAACATGATCCTGAAGGTCAGTAGAGAGAAGGCAAGAAAAAGAGAGGTGTTCCTTGAAAAAGTGGGAAAGGGAGAATACCTGAGAGGACACAGGTGGACTCCTGGACACATGGACCTGACTGAAGCCAAAAGATGGTAGAGAGGGTAGAGGCCTCCACGTGGCATAGTCTGGTAACTCAGTGATAACTAACTCTAAGGCTGACAGTGGTCGCAAACTTTTATCGTAATTAATAATAATAATTATGTTGGTTGAATAGTAGAATCATTTGATTTGTAATACGGATCGCCCCCCCCCTTACACTCATGCACATATAAAATACTGAAGATAATTGACAAGATGGATCAGGACAGGATGTTTGAGAGATCGAAGTTGAAGTCTCAGAGTAGGAAATATTTCTTCAGTCAATAAGTCGAATAGTCTGGAGAATGATGTAGCTGAAGCAGAATCCATACATAGCTTTAAGAAGAGGTACGATAAAGCTCATGGAGCAGGGAGAGAGTGGACCTAGTAGCGACCAGTGAAGAGGCGGATCCAGGAGCTATGACTCGATCCCTGCAACCACAATTAGGTGAGTATACACAATAGATAGTAAAGACTGAGAAACCTGGATCAGAGAGATGGGGGCAGGATGAAGGAGATGGCAGGGTTATTTAGTGGTTAAAAGGGGTGAGAGAGATGACAGCAGGGTGAATGAGATGACAGCAGGGTGAATGAGATGACAGCAGGGTGAATGAGATGACAGCAGGGTGAATGAGATGACAGCAGGGTGAATGAGATGACAGCAGGGTGAATGAGATGACAGCAGGGTGAATGAGATGACAGCAGGGTGAATGAGATGACAGCAGGGTGAATGAGATGACAGCAGGGTGAATGAGATGACAGCAGGGTGAATGAGATGACAGCAGGGTGAATGAGATGACAGCAGGGTGAATGAGATGACAGCAGGGTGAATGAGATGACAGCAGGGTGAATGAGATGAGGGCAGAGTGGAGGTGATGACACAAGGACGAGGAAGATGTTAATATAGACATAAAATGCAGATTTTGGGTTATGTTACGTTACCTGATGATGGTCACAGCTACTGTAACTAATGTGACTCCAGCACTTTAGGAAAGTAATATTTAAAACTGTCGATGGAAACTTTTAAAACTGTCGACACTACTGAATGATAATTTCTTGGTTTTCATGGCGTCTTTTCTTTGGTAAACAGACATTAATAACTAAAACAGATTTTGTGTCACCATTTGCCTATGAAACTGATGAAACAACATAATAAATAAATAAATAAATAGCAATAAATAATTGTATAAAACAGTTGTATCGGATATATCAACAATGTGGCAGACTTGCCAGGGTGCAGGATCAGCTGCCAAAATGATTTTTGATGTGTTTTGTAGTGTTATTTTGTATTAATATTGTTTTTGGAGACATGAATGCCAATGTGAGAGAGACTGCTGTGGGAGGTGGAGCATAAAAGCATACTTGAACATTACAGCAACAAAGAACAGCATATCACCATACAAGAACGACACACAATAACATGCTAGAACAGCACATTAACTTATAAAACAGTTCAAGAACAGTATGGAAAAGCGCAAGAAAAGCACAATAACACACGAGAAAGCAGAGTAACAATAACAGTATAGTGATACATAAGAAGAGAACAAAAGTACAGAACAATCATGTGAAATATAACAGCTTGATTCTGGCAATCGCTGCTTCGCATAATCTAACAGAAGTTTTATTCTAGCCATACACACAGTTTCCTGACATAAACAGATCTGAATCTCATCTCAGATCTTGTCTATAAGAGCTGATATACTTCAGCAAAAAGATTATAACAATCTATCGAAGATAATAAGAGAGGAACCCAACAAAGATAGTGACAAATAGATGGAGACAAGATGGCAACAGCGACACTATGAGATCAACCGTCAGAGTCATGATGCTTCCCAGGTCGAGGTCACACTCTTTTATAGTTATTCTTACATTTTTCTAGATTTGATTTTTTTTCAGAAGTGTTTTAGGCTGTCTGAATGCTTCTCTTTTTTTCTTCCTTCAACCTATTTTTATTTTATTTCGCTCATAACTCGAAAATACCTCATCCAATCGCCTTAAAAAATTCAACACTTGTTAACGGTAACTGGGACCAAATTCTTTGAACAATTGTTATGTTCACGTCCTCTATCACCTGAGTTGTTGAACACTTTCCCAGCATCCTGAAGTGGTTCAGATAACTCCAAAACCCTCAGTGCCAGAACCTTAACCTTCAGAAAAAGATGCCCCCCAAAATTCGACAACGATGGAAAGTGAACTTCAGATGTGTAGCAGCGGATTTAAAAATTTTGTGGGTAAAATACTGCGATTTTTTTTATTCCCGTTAAATCACGTGATTTTTTTTCAGTTTATTTCTGAATAACTTCAATATTTAAAAGCTGATGCATCGTAGGAAGGATGATTCATCTGATCAGCTTCAAACTTTTACTACTGGTTTGGTGGTTTCATAATTCGAATTTTAATTCGAATTTTATTGAATAACTTGGTTATTCATTTTTATTCGGCAATTAAAGAATGTTTCTTCTATCTGGCTTCAAGATATTATTGACGATGCATTCTATGAAAAGAATGATAACCATTAATTTGATTTTTTTCTGAAATAGTCAGAGAACTTGGAATCGTTGGAATAAGATCAATTACTAAATATTTTGTTTGTTTGTGTGTGATATATATATATATATGTCGTGCCGAATAGGTAAAAACTTGCGATTTTGGCTTAAATAGCAAAGCTCTTCTTGCCGAATAAGGCAAGCGAAAATTTGTGTATGCAATAATTTCGCATAAATCATTTTGAACCTAACGAAAAAAATATATTTCATTATGCTTGTTTATTATTAAATTATTGTAAACTTACGTAAAATATATTTCGTTGGATTAGGCTAAATTAAATTGCGCTTGTTATAATAAGGTTAGGTAAGTTTTCTAAGGTTCTTTTGGTATAAAATTATTAATTTTTACATGAGCATATATGAAATGTATAGGAGAAAAATTTAGAAAGGACTTAACTTCAAATAAGTTTTTGCTAATTGACCAGTTTTACCTATTCGGCACGACACATATATATATATATATATATAATGTTAATGTTGCAGTTTTATAACTGTAGTGTAAAGCACCCCTCTGGCAAGACAATGATGGAGTGAATGATGATGAAAGTTTTTCTTTTTCGGGCCACCCTGCCTTGGTGGGAATCGGCCGATGTGTTAATAAAATAATAAATAATATATATATATATATATATATATATATATATATATATATATATATATATATATATATATATATATATATATATATATATATATATATATATATACATACATACATACATATATAATAATTATTGATTATACTTTGTAGATCACACCTTTCAATGTATTAAATAAGGTAACATATATTCACCTGAAGAGGACTTGCTTGTGTATGAATTCTGGGGTCGTTGTTTCAGTTTCCTAAACCAGACCACGGACCTCAACATTAATGGTGTTACACTAGCGTCCACACATAACAGTACATAAAACATTATGCATAAAAGAACGCCATATATTTTTATTATCTAGTGATTTTTATTATATAGTGTACTTAAGTTTTCTAAAAAAACATTTATGCAGCAACACAAATATTATATACAAATTCTGGAAAAAGATAAAGTATGACTAAATTTGCTTCATAAGAGTGTACAGCTGGTATCATCGACCCAACAAGTCCATCTGTCACCAATATCAATGTGTGTGTGTGTGTGTGGAGTTCATGTGCGGAGGTACATAAATATTTGAGTGTTCATGTATGCTTATTTGTGGACATTTCAGTTTCTTGCTTTAACAAAATGGACAAATTACAACAAAATAGAAAGCTGGTAACTTTTTTATTGCAGATTTCTGGTGGGAAGAAATAGATTAACATACTAACAAAGATATAAACACAATAAAACGTCCGCACACAATTATGCAGTTAAGTAATTAAAAACAAAGGAAATTAACATAAACGCATTATGAAATATAAATAGAAGTCCATAATTTTCACTGAGTAACCTCTCCTTGGTGGCCGAGTTGGGTGGCTGTCTTGGTGGGTGTAATTACAGGACGCAGTTTTCTGTGTGTCACCTCCAGTAATTCCACCCACCTGGACAGTCTCTACCGTACACCAGCTAGACAAGACCAAGTTTCCATCTAGCAAGGGCACTGGGGAGGGGCCACAACCGCTGAACCTGGGAAAGTGAGGAAGGGAGTTCATCTGAGGGCCCGCAGATGGTCTTCTGGAGACACGGAACTAGGGGAAGCAAACACACGCGGGCGCTCACACACACACACACTCACACACACACACGACTATGACCTCACCTAACTATGACCACACCTAACTATGATCTCACCTGACTACGACCTCACCTAACTATGATCACACTTAACTATGACCTCACCTAACTATGACCTCACCTGACTATGACCTCACCTAACTATGATCACACTTTACTATGACCTCACCTAACTATGACCTCATCTGACTATGCCCTCACCTGACTATGACCTCACCTGATTACGACCACACCTGACTATGGCCACACCTGAATATGACTTCACTTAACTATGACCACACCTGAGGAAGTGAGGAAAGGAGCTCATGTGAGGAGACACAGATGGACTTCTGGAGTCACAGAACTAGGGAAAGCACCAAACACACTCACACACACACCTATGATCACGCTTGACTATCACCTCACCTATGACCACACCTGACTATGACCTCACCTAACTATGACCACACCTGACTATATATATGACCTCACCTAACTATGACCTCACCTGACTATGACCTCACCTGACTAGAACCAAACCTCACTATAACCATTCGTGACTGTGACCAATCCTGACTGTGACCACTCCTGACTGCAACCACACCTAACTAGACCAACTAGAAATGGCCAAGTTTGCACCCAGCAAGATCACCGGAAGGGGGCAAAAACTGTTAATCTTGCGGAACCAACAAAATGCAGAACCTGAGGAAATGAGTAAGAGAGTTTATCTGAGGAACATAAATGGATCTAGGGGGGGGGGGACACCAAAAAATAGTTGTGGGGAGTGTGGAAGGGTTGACATCCGGGGGCTCACGGATGGAGACCTTGAGACATGGACCAGAAGATAAGCAGAGAGAAGGCAAGAGAAAGAGGGGTGTGCCTTGGAAACGTGGGAGAGGGAGAATACCCGAGAACATCTTGGGAAGCCCCACGATGGTAGAGAGTGGGGCCGTTACCTTAAAGACGAACCACTGGCCTCTACGTGGCAGGGTCTGGTAACTCACAAATAATTAACTCTGAGGCTGACAGTGGTCGCAAACTTTTCTCGTAATTATTAATAAAAATAGTTAATATTTTTTTCGAAAACATGTGAGCCGTAGTGGAGGCTAACTCTTGACACAGCTTCAGAAGTAGATATGATAAGAGGCCACAAATCAGTAATGCCGATCAGAGTAATCTAGGAGGCAAAGCTGAGTCTCGACCCCTGCAAATACAATTCGGTTCAGTGTTGAGCGATATAACATGATTATTGAGCAGTTAACAGGGTGAAAGAGATGACAGCTGATTGAGGTAAATTAGAGGTGGTCAAGAGCAGTCAGTTCGGTGCTGGCAGAGTGAGGGTAATCATAGCTTTCAGGTTTATCCTAAGATGGTAAATTATATTTTCTAGCAGATGAGATAGAGATTTTTTGAGTATTGATATAGAGATATTGACATAAATGATGATGTGAAAAAGATACTAAGAGAGAAAGAGCGACTTATTTAATTACTTAATTATTATATCTGGTTTCTCTTTACCATTCTTATTGTAAAGAACAGCCAGTGTATTTGACTTGTCTTGTTTCCACATTCTTAGATCTTTCACAAGCATTTAATTTTAAATTTTGTAAATCCGTATTCTTGATAGTTACTGTAACCAAAATAACTCCGGTCCTTCAGCCAATAAACCCATTATAACTTTCAATGCTGAAAGGAAACTTTCGAAACTGCCGTAGCTACTGAAGAATTTTACAGTAATTATTTCTGAATATTTTTTTAGCATCTTTTCATTTATGACATAGTGTCAGAAAGAACTGTAAAATATTTTTTAAGTAAATTAAAGAGTATGTGTAGGCAATGTGTATGATAGAATTGTGACCGAAGAAGAGATTGAGTTTAGAAAACTTTGTTAGCGCTTACATTAAAAATTATTATTTAACAAAAGACGTGACTTATGTTACTAGAGTTGCAAACGTAACAAAGCAATAAATAATTATAAAAAAAACAGCAGTAGCAGAGATATTAGCAATGTGGCGGACATGCCAGGCTTCAGAATCAGCTTCAGTTCGGCTTAATTCTCATAATTATTGTTTTTTGTTAGGTTAAGTAAGATTTATCAGGAAACAGGACAAGTGTTTCCTGGCTCGGGTCTTAGTCATTCGATGACCTGCCACTGGAGCTTTTGGTCATCTGTTCTTTTATGTTCTTTTATTTTCTTTAATAACTTGGTAGATCCTGAGCAAGAATGGGTGTTAGTGATTTAACCACCAAAGTCATTAATGGTGCGTCCCTGGAGTTTCAAGGTATACACGACGTCCATGGCGGTGGCAGTTTTCCTTTTTGCATGTTCAGTGTAGGTAAATGCCTCTCTGATGACGTTCTCTAAGAAAACTTGAGAACTCCTCGAGTCTCCTCGTAGATGAGGCTGGAAATACGCTTCATGCCTCCACGGCGAGCCACTCGACGACTGAAGGGCTTGGTTATGCCCTGGATGTTGTCACGAAGTACCTTGCGATGACGTTTGGCGCGACCCTATCCGAGTCTTTTGCCTTCCTTGCCGCGACCGGTCATTGCAGATTGAAGAGTTCTTGAGAGCGAAGCCAAATCAGCACTGTCCATTATTCAGTCTGTCCATTATTTGAATTAATATTGTATAGATAAATAAGCGAAGATGTGAGTGAGACAAAGGGATCCTGGGAGACACTGATGTAAGAGATGTAGCAGGAAAGTTTATACTTCTTGGAAGCTTTGTCATACATAAACATTGCAACAACATAAAAGACCAGCATATAAATGTGTAATAAAGGTAGATTAACACACACTACGGTACAGTAAGACTCAAAATATATGCAGTAGCATTTAAAGAAGCACAGCAACATACAAGAACATTTCATTAATATGCAACAACAGTACAGCAACATGCAAATAGTAATAGTAACACATAAAACACATATGAATAGTTGAGTAACACACAAGAAAAGTACAGTAACATACAGAACATACATCTAGAACAATAAGCTGATTCGCATAATGTAACAGACGTTGCATTTTGACCATACACAGAGTTTTGTGATATAAACAATTCACAATGGTTAATACCATTGACCTCAGATCTCAAAAGAATCTGTGACTTCCTGTATATCACAGCTCATATACTGCAGTAGACATGTGATAACAGTCTATCAAAGATAATGAGGGACGGATCCAATGAAGGTAGTGAAAAATAATGGATTCAAAATGGGAACTGCAACACGTTTAAGGCTTGTAGATAGTAATTATCCAGGAAGGTACTTCGTCATGTCAGAGAAGAATGAATGAAAAGTCAGTTAAAGGTTTTGGTGTAATGTGACCTCTCCAATATATTTGTGGGACATCACCGTCGTCACTCTGTGGGACATCACCGTCGTCACTCTGTGGGACATCACCGTCGTCACTCTGTGGGACATCACTATCTTAGCTATGTTTGTTAGACAACAACTTCTTATCTAGGGTTTTCGGAACGCTCACCCTTTTCTCTATCTTTTTTGAAGCATACTATGTTTGTGGGTCATCACCCTCTTCACTATCTTTACCTAATAAATTGCACTGTTAGTACAATCTGCCACTTATCACTAAGAAGAGACATGTGTACATCATGAGATCGACCGTCGGAGTCTCAACTCTTCTCAAATCTTGGTGACAAATTCATCACTCTTCCTTGTGTACACTTTGTCTTTGTCTGTATTTAACATTTTACTTTCACCATTCTTTTTCTACTAGCTATTAATGATCTGGACTCTGTTCTCCCATCTAATATTTGGTCATCACTTTATATTCCTGTAGCTCATGCAGGTACTAACTACTCCCTAGTGGCAGCCTTGCTGACCTTGCTGTAGCTCATACAGGTACTTACTACCCCCTAGTGGCAGCCTCTCTCCAGAATGCTTTCCACAGTGTTTCCCATTGATCCACTACTCGTGGGTTAAAAATTTTTTAGTACTAAAACGCACCAGATTACTTTTACTAGACGTTCTGTTGTTTCTAATATTCCACTATATCTGTATGGTTTCACTGACCCTGAACGCGATACGGTCATATTTTTCGATCTTCTGTTTGATCGCTGACTGTCCTGGAAATCTCACATTACTTCCCTGTGTCAGGGGAACGCCTTCCACCTGATCAAAAAAGAATTTAAAAAATAAATAAATAAATAAACGACTCTAGGATTAATGATGAAGATAAGTTTTTCAAGCCTTTTAATTAAAATTAAATAAGAAAAATTGGCCGTTGTGGTTCTGGTAAGATGTTAAGGCAGGAGTATATGAAGCCCAGGATGGTCTTCGGATGTTTGAAGAAATGGTGAAGGTTATCCTGGGTGGTGGTAATCACCCGATGGTCTGGAATCTCCTGTAATGCAAAGACACATATCTATGCCAGTCAGTTGGTTTAAGAAAACAAAGTTTCTTTAATATTGACTTAAGGATGACATGTTGTAGTTCCACTCTTCCGTTACAATTGGGATGGCAAGGTGTAGTAAAAAGAGGTTTAACCCCCAGCAGTAACATCAAGACTCATAACCACCACCAAACATCTCAGTAACATCAAGACTCATCACCACCACCAAACATCTCAGTAACATCAACACTCATCACCACCACCAAACATCTAAGTAACATCATGACTCATCACCACCACCAAACATCTCAGTAACATCAACACTCATCACCACCACCAAACATCTCAGTAACATCAACACTCATCACCACCACCAAATATCTCAGTAACATCAAGACTCATGAAATTTGGAAGCTGATAGAAAGAAACGTTTTAAAGCTATCGCAAGTAAACCAATTTTGGGAACGGTTTGTTTAAAATGGAGCAGATGGCGCCTGCACTTGCTCACTTAAGTTAAAAATTTGAAGCCGATCGGTTAAGGCATTCTTTAGATATACACAAAACCCTTAAAGGAAGTTGATGGAAGACTGAAACACAGCAGCTAACAATGTGACAGCTGGCATAAAGTACTTCAGTATTTAAAGATTCAAAGATCCCGTTAAAAAAATAAATGTTTCTCAATATAAACATCGAGTTTCTCTGAAAAGGAAAGAAATTTACCAAAAAATAAAAAAAAATATGTATAAATGATGGGGTTAATATTTTCTAATCTTTATTTTCTTAGTTTGTATAATATTTTGCGTTATGTTTTATGTAAACCGTGTTTATTATACTTCATGGTTACATTGTTTAGTTAAATCGCTTGCTGGTACAATATTGTTATCTGCTTCAATTAACAAGAATATTAATGATAAAAAATTACACTTTTAAATTTCCTACTTATATTTCTTATTTAATTTAATGCAAATGATTAGTATTTGGTGTAAATACAGAGAGGTGAGTGTATACGCAGGATATACGCAGCGTATATCACCTATCTGCAGTAATGGAATTTAAATTTACCATCATAATTAACACATGTTTAAAACTGTATTTAAGAAAGAAAAGCAACAAGAAAAATATTATACATTTAGTATTATTAGTTTAGGTAATGTTTTATATATTATATATTGTACAAGTATTGATTCTCAAAGACCCTCACTTGTTACCCTTGTTGAGTGTGATGCTTCAGCCGTCACTGCGAATGTTACCCTTATTGAGTGTGATGCTTCAGCCGTCATTGTGAATGTTACCCTTATTGAGTGTGATGCTTCAGCCGTCACTGTGAATGTTACTCTTGTTGAGTGTGATGCTTCAGCCGTCATTGTTAATGTTACCCTTGTTGAGTGTGATGCTTCAGCTGTCACTGCGAATGTTACCCTTATTGAATGTGATGCTTCAGCCGTCATTGTGAATGTTACCCTTGTTGAGTGTGATGCTTCAGCCGTCACTGTGAATGTTACTCTTGTTGAGTGTGATGCTTCAGCCGTCACTGTGAATGTTACCCTTGTTGAGTGTGATGCTTCAGCTGTCACTGCAAATGTTACCCTTATTGAGTGTGATGCTTCAGCCGTCACTGTGAATGTTACCCTTATTGAGTGTGATGCTTCAGCCGTCACTGTGAATGTTACTCTTGTTGAGTGTGATGCTTCAGCCGTCATTGTGAATGTTACCCTTGTTGAGTGTGATGCTTCAGCCGTCACTGTGAATGTTACCCTTGTTGAGTGTGATGCTTCAGCCGTCACTGCGAATGTTACCCTTATTGAGTGTGATGCTTCAGCCGTCACTGTGAATGTTACCCTTATTGAGTGTGATGCTTCAGCCGTCACTGTGAATGTTACCCTTATTGAGTATTGCGCCCCTTGAACTGGGCCTCAATGTATATAATGTATATTTCCATTTTCTATAATTTTATATTGCTGATATTCTCGATAATAGCTAAATCGTTAATATTTTGCTTTATATTATTATTAGACTATTATTTAACTTAGCTATATTTATTAGGTAGGATGTAATATTTTATATTTTTGTTGAGTGTGTCGATACTGCCTTGGTGTTGGCAAACTACTGTTATGCTGCCGGCGTCTAGTTGCTGAGAGGAGTCAGTCTCTGAACACACCTGAGCTGGGTGGTTGTTCCTCTTCCCTCGCTCTCTCTGGCCTGTTGACCCTCGTCGAGTCAACACCTCACTCTTATTTCTACTTGTTTTCTCGACCTTAGACTCTGTTGGGTAGAGTATGCATTCGTTGGTGAGGCGAATCATACTTCTCAGAACTCTGTGTAACTCTGTTCACAGAGAATAGACTAGACAGTTATTTTTCGACGTTGTTCTGGGTTGTGTGTCACATTGACACTCTGATAAAACTCAGGTCTCAAGCTATAGCTCTGGACCTACTTGATAAGGCATCTGTGCACTGCCACAGTTGGGGATTTTATGCTG
Organism: Cherax destructor; assembly: GCA_009830355.1. Classification (NCBI taxonomy): domain Eukaryota; kingdom Metazoa; phylum Arthropoda; class Malacostraca; order Decapoda; family Parastacidae; genus Cherax; species Cherax destructor. Next base: position 1,543 of record WNWK01007462.1, on the reverse strand, counting down.
AACCTAGCTTCAGTAGAATGGGAGTTTTGTGACTGTTTTGGAGGATCTACTGATGGTCCCCAGTTAGGGTCGATTTTCTATCTCCTTGTTCCTGACGCTGTGTTGCTGTTGCCTGTTATAGTGCTGTTTTGCGAATTGGTCATTTTACTGGACAATCAAGCTGTTCTGATTGTCAGTTTGTTAATGCAGCTAGCTTTAGAGTTGTTCTGTCGTACACTGGTTGAGTCGAGTCTTAGAGTTACCGGGAGCACACTCATACACACATTTATTCTTATTTGTATATATGTATTATTGTATTACTGACATTGTACCTGATGGTACTTCTGAGTCATTTATATATATGTGCCCTCAGCACAGACTTATTGTATATGAGAGCAGTGTAGGAGCTACCCTCCTAATTAACCTAATTGATATCTTAATTAATATCTTTATATTTGATTTACTTTGCTACCCTAGATTTTCTCACTTTGTTAATAAACCATTTAAATATCTGTTTGGTTAGTACCCTATCAGTTGCAATCCTCTTAAGATATATAATATGTCGGATAACTGAACCAGGATACTGACTTTGTTGCAAAAGCCCAGTAACAGGCTGGATGCTAGAAGGGCTATCCTTTCTAGTGTTCGCTGGAGATATCTATTATTAATAGATATCGTGTCATTTTGTAACATTGAGTGTGATGCTTCAGCCGTCACTGTGAATGTTACCCTTATTAAGTGTGATGCTTCAGCCGTCACAGTGAATGTTACTCTTGTTGAGTGTGAGGCTTCAGCCGTCACTGTAAATGTTACCCTTATTGAGTGTGATGCTTCAGCCGTCACTGTGAATGTTACCCTTATTGAGTGTGATGCATCAGCCGTCACTGTGAATGTTACTCTTGTTGAGTGTGATGCTTCAGCCGTCACTGTGAATGTTACCCTTGTTGAGTGTGATGCTTCAGCCGTCACTGTGAATGTTACCCTTGTTGAGTGTGATGCTTCAGCCGTCATTGCGAATGTTACCCTTATTGAGTGTGATGCTTCAGCCGTCACTGTGAATGTTACTCTTTTTGAGTGTGATGCTTCAGCCGTCGCTGTGAATGTTACTCTTGTTGAGTGTGATGCTTCAGCCGTCACTGTGAATGTTACCCTTGTTGAGTGTGATGCTTCAGCCGTCACTGTGAATGTTACCCTTGTTGAGTGTGATGCTCCAGCCGTCACTGTGAATGTTACCCTTGTTGAGTGTGATGCTTCAGCCGTCACTGTGAATGTTACCCTTATTGAGTGTGATGCTTCAGCCGTCACTGTGAATGTTACCCTTGTTGAGTGTGATGCTCAAGCCGTCACTGTGAATGTTACCCTTGTTGAGTGTGATGCTTTAGCCGTCACTGTGAATGTTACCCTTGTTGAGTGTGATGCTTCAGCCGTCACTGTGAATGTTACCCTTGTTGAGTGTGATGCTTCAGCCGTCACTGTGAATGTTACCCTTGTTGAGTGTGATGCTTCAGCCGTCACTGTGAATGTTACCCTTGTTGAGTGTGATGCTTCAGCCGTCACTATGAAT
>WNWK01007461.1:55000-93919 GCA_009830355.1 Cherax destructor | reverse complement strand
TCTTCGCTGTCCGCTACTGGGTCTCTCTCCCCCTGCCCCGGGCTTTATCATACCTCGTCTTAAAACTATGTATGGTTCCTGCCCCCACTATATCTTTCTCTAGACTATTCCACTTCCTGACTACTCTGTGGCTGAAGAAATGCTTCCTAACATCCCTTTGACTCATCTTATCTTCAGTTTCCCAGTTGGTCCCCTTGTTTCTGTGTTCCCTCTGGAACATCCTTTTCACTGTCTACCTTGTCGTTTCCCCCGCATATTTTGTATGTCGTTATCTGTCTCCTCTGCCCCTTTTTCCCCCAGTGTTGTTAGCCCTTTTTCCCCTCAACCTTTCTTTTTAGGACAGACCCTGAGTTGTGGAAAACCCTTGTCGAAAACCCTTTGCACTTTCTCTAGTTTCTTTACGTGCTTGACCAGGTGGGGGTTTCCCAGACTGGTGCTGCTACTCTAGTATGGGCCTGACTCCGGTGTACAGTGTCTTGAACGTTTTTGCTTTTTTACGTTAATATTTTTACAAAATTTTAAATTATATTTTCTTAAAATTTGTTAAAACACGAAAAATAATATATTTCCACGAAAAAAAACAAAAAAATTCCGCTAATTTGCGGGGGTTTCCCGAAAATTATTGTTGCTTTAAGGTATGCGAATTTCGAAACCCGGGAAATTGGGGGGAAAGAGGTCCCCTGTAGTATGTATGTATGTATGTATGTATTATTATTTATATATATATATATATATATATATATATATATATATATATATATATATATATATATATATATACTGCCCAAATGCCCTGATACTAGCCCTATTTCCTCTCCTTTTTGTCTCCTGAAAGCAGCTGACACTGTGTACTTTCCTACCCCCTTCTCACAGGAGACCATTAGGAAATCTCTACCCTTTTTTTCCACTTTCCCCCTCCCTCTATTTCTCTCCCCCCCCCCCTCACACACTCTGGGTCGCCCTCACACATTTGGGGGTCCCTCACACACCTGGGTCGCCCTAACCCCCTCGGGCCCCCCCTCACACACTCGGGTCGCCCCACACACTGGGGCCCCCCCCCCCCTTCCTTTTTTCCCCCCCTCCCTTTTTCCTCCCCCCTTCCTTCCATCTTTTGTTTTTTTCCCCTTTTCCCCTTATTTCCCCACTTTTTTCCTTTTCCCCCCCTTTATTTTTCCCAAATTTTTTTAAACCCCCCTTCCCTTTTTTTCCCCTTCACTTGTTCCTCCCTTTTTCCCCCACTTGCCCCCCTACCTTATTTTTTTTTCCCCCTTTTTTTATTCTTCACTTGTCCCCCCTATTTTTCCCACTTTTTCCCCCCCTATTCTTCATTCTCCCTCCCTATTCTCCCATTTTTCCCCCTTATTCTCTCTATTTTTTTCCCCTTTTTTCACTTGTTCCCCCCATTCTCTTCACTTTTCCCTATCTTTCATTTTCCCCCCTCCCTTCTCTTTCCCCCCTTTTTTCCCCCCCCCTTTTCCCCTCTCTCCTTTTTCCCCCCTATTCTTCTCATTTCCCTTTTCCCTTCCCCCTTCTTTTTCCCCCTCCCTATTTCCCCCACTTCCTCCCTCCCTATCTTCTCTCACTTCCTCCCCCCCTTTTCTTCATTCCCTCCCCCCTATCTCTCTCCCCATTCCCCCTTATCTTCTTCCTTTCCCCCCCCTTTATCTTCTTCTTTCCCCTCCCCCCTTTTTTCCCCCTTTTTCCCCCTTTTATCTCTTTTTTACTTCCTTTTTCCCCTTTTCTTCTCCCCCCCCCCCTTATTCCCCCCTATTCCCCCCTCCCTTTTTTTCCCCTTTTTTTTCTTTCCCCTTTTCCCCCCTTATTTTCTTTACTTTCCCCCCTTTTTTTCCCCTTTTCCCCTTTTTTTCCCCCTTTCCTTTTTTTTTTACTTCTCCCTCCTATCTTTTTCACTTCCCCCCCCCTATTTTTTCTTCATTTCCCTCCCTTTCTTCTTTCCCCCTTTTATCTCTCTCCTTTTATTCTCCCTCCCATCTTCTTCTATTTTCTCCCTCCCTATCTCTCTTCACTTTCCCCCTTATTCCCCTTTACTTCTCCCTCCTATCTTTTCATTTTCCCCCCCTTTTCTTTCACGCCCCCCCCTTTATCTTTTTCACTTGCCCCCCTATTTCTCACTTGCCCCCCCTATTTTCTACTTGCCCCTCCCTATCTTTTTTTCACTTTTCCCCCTTCTTCTTCACTTGCCCCCCCTTTTATTCTCTCTCACTTGCCCCCCTCCCTTCTCTTACTTGTCCCTCCCATCTTCTTCATCCTCCCTTTCTTCTACTTGCTCCCCCCCTATCTCCTCCTCACTTGCTCCCTCCCTATTTTCCTCACTTGTCCCTCCCTATCTCTTCTCACTTGCTCCCTCCCTATCCCTTCTCACTTGTCCCCCCCTATTCTCCTCACTTGTCCCTCCTATCTCTTCTTCACTTGCTCCCTCCCTATCTCTCTCTCACTTGCTCCCTCCCCTATCTCTCTCTCACTTGCTCCCTCCCTATCTCTTCACTTGCTCCCTCCTATCTCTTCTCTCACTTTGCTCCTCCTTCTCTCTCACTTGTTCTCCCTATCTCTCTCTCACTTGCTCCCTCCCTATCTCTCTCACTTGCTCCCTCCCTATCTCTCTCTCACTTGCTCCCTCCCTATCTCTCTCTCACTTGCTCCCTCCCTATCTCTTCTCACTTGCTCCTCCTATTTCTCTCACTTGCTCCCTCCCTATCTCTCTCCACTTGCTCCCTCCCTATCTCTCTCTCATTGCTCCCTCCCTATCTCTCTCTCACTTGCTCCCTCCCTATCTCTTCTACTTGCTCCTCCCTATCTCTCTCTCACTTGTCTCCCTCCTATCTCTCTCACTTGCTCCCTCCTATCTCTCTCACTTGCTCCTCCCTATCTCTCTCTCACTTGCTCCCCCCTATCTCTCTCTCCTTGTCCCTCCCTATCTCTCTCTCACTTGCTCCCTCCCTATTCTCTCTCTTCACTTGCTCCCTCCCTATCTCTCTCTCACTTGCTCCTCCCTATCTCTCTACTTGCTCCTCCCTATCTCTCTCTCACTTGCTCCCTCCCTATCTTCTCTCACTTGCTCCCTCCTATCTCTTCTACTTGCTCCCTCCTATCTCTCTCTCACTTGTTCCCTCCCTATCTCTCTCTACTTGCTCCTCCCTATCTTCTCTCTTTTCCCTCCCTATCTCTCTTACTTGATCCCTTTCCTTTTCTTCTACTTGCTCCCTTCCTTATCTCTCTCTCACTTGCTCCTCTCCTCTTCTTCTTCACTTGTTCCCTCCCTATTCTCTCTCTCACTTGCTCCCTCCCTATCTCTCACTTGCTCCCTCCCTATCTCTCTCTTTGCTCCCTCCCTATCTCTCTCTCACTTGTCCTCCCTATCTTCTCTCACTTGCTCCCTCCCTATCTCTCTCTCACTTGCTCCCTCCCTATCTCTCTCTACTTGCTCCCTCCCTATTCTCTCTCACTTGCTCCTCCTATCTTCTTACTTGCTCCCTCCCTATTCTCTCTCACTTGCTCCTCCTATCTTTCTCACTTGCTCCCTCCCTATCTCTCTCTCCTTGCTCCTCTCCTCTCTCTCACTTGCTCCCTCTATCTCTCTCTCACTTGCTCCCTCCCTATCTCTCTCTCACTTGCTCCTCCCTTCTTCTCTCACTTGCTCCTCCCTATCTCTCTCTCACTTGCTCCCTCCTATCTCTCTCACTTGCTCCCTCCTATTCTCTCTCACTTGCTCCCTCTCTCTCTTGCTCCCTCCTATCTCTCTCTCACTTGCTCCCTCTCTCTCTCTCTGCTCGCTCGCTCCCTCCACCCCTCTCTCTCTCTGTCTCTGCGCTCTCCTCGCTCTTATTTTATAAAGTAACCGTGAATCCCCCTCCATCTTGCTCATCTTACTGACGGTACTGTAGGCAGCAATCAATTCGCTCATCCAATTAGAACAGTTCACCAAATCCTTTTTTTTACAGCCACCTGTTTAGAATGTTTACTCCCTTGAATATTAGCCTAATGAATCTATAGTCTATCAATCAGACAGTAACGCTGGTGGATTCAATCCCTAGGCTCGCCTTCCTTCTCATTTGTTTTAACACAGGGTTTGGCAAGGTTAGGCTAAGGATCCCTAACTTTATTGACAAGATAAAGATTTCTAAGTTTATTGAAAAGATAAGGATCCCTAACTCGACAAGCTAAGAGCTGTTACCTACATCAGCTCATTTGAAGCATTTTTATTGTTATGAAACATACAAGTAGGGAACAGCATGAAATTTGAGCCGTCTGTGGCCCAGCATTTTCATTTGATCAATTAACTCGTTGATATCATTATGCTGTACGAATGTGTTCCAGACTCGAGTCATCCTGGGAATAAATGATCTCAGATGAAGTAATTTTCTGGAGAAGGGTGCTGTAGGGAATTGGAATACCTAAGAATAAAAAAATGAACTGTAATTAAGCAGCTTAGCTTATTGACGAATCCACGACTAGACATCTCGAAGTCGTTATAGAGGGGGCGTCCTTACCAACCCCTTGGGCTGTCAGAAATAATTAAGTGTAAATAATTGTATATTGCCCCAGAGGAGCGTATTCCCAAATATTCAGTCAGTAGATAAAGACTGAACAACTGGTACTCACAGGGTTGGGCTGAAAAGCCCGTGTATAACCGCCGTCTATAGATGAATTTTGATGCCCTTGTGACACAAGAACTGCACAGTCCCCTGCCTAACAAGTAACCTCAAAACCTACCTTGCTCGTTGTAACGTGAGCTATGGTGTTGTATGCACCATACGATGGGTAATGCTGTCTTCATTGCAGAACGTCGCTGAGGAATGTCACCATCCTAGTCCGATGGTGTTACACTGGCAATTGTTCTTCAGTATCTGTCTGTAGCAGTAATTAGTCACTACAAGAAGCTGCGCACACTTATCTGTAATATACCGCTATTTTGAATTGTCCTTTTCACTTAAACGTGCTGGAAATGAGTTCTTATCCATTTACCCGGCGTTAGTATTTCCCCTGGGGTCATAAGGCAATCTGACGCCCTCCGCCCTCCCTAACCCTGTATCGCTGACCTAAGCACCATTTCCCTACTTGCTTAACTGCAACAGATTGCAACTCAAATGCTTGTGTTCTTTAAATATTTCAATCACCGAGAGTTCATGATTGTTCCACACGTGTATAAATTGAAACAGGAGTTTTATGTACTTATCCTGCTACGGCAAAGAGTCGTTTTTCTCAATTGCCTGTCACTCATATACACTAACACTAATCTCAAGAGGCTTGGTATACGTGACCAAGATACGTTGCATACGTGACCACTGTGACGTTTCAGAGTACAAACATGTGGTAATTATTAAACTGTTGTTCAGAAAGCTACCAAGGCGCCATCTGCCCTTTTCTAAGGGCTGAAAGGGCTGAAAAGGGGGCCGATACCCCACTCCTGGAGAAAATTTCTCCACAGGTACAGCCAGAGTGAAGTCGCTGTCCTCGAAGTGGAGCCAAATGTGGTACTTTGACAATGTTGGCCTTGTACATAACAGTAAGGCCACTCAAATCTCTCCTGTGTTGAAGTCTCTACTGAAGTGACAGATCTATCCAGGATGGGTCCAGGTATGAGATGAGGCCTCTTGCTCTGTTCTTTACTCTGTTAAGCAGTCGCAGAGATGGGAGGCAGGAAAACCAAGAAAGTGGAGCATACTCAAGGTGTGAGCGTACTTGTGCCTCATACAGAATCTTGCAACCCCTATTACAGCAAAGTGCTGTAAGATTCCTGGTTGCCTTGTTTGCAAGATTTACAACGTGGTTCTTCATGGCTAGTTTGGAGTCAAATTTCACCCCAAGGATATCAACTTCTATCCCTGGTACCAACACACTCCCATTCATACTTACTAATGCTCCGGCATTACCATCATGGTGCCTAGAGACCATCATCATTTGTGTTTTCTCGGGTGCAAATGTTACCTGCCATATAGCTGATATAGCTCTTAGCTGGTGATTGATGTTTAAGGGTCATAAACCGAACAGAAGAATGCTTCTCAACTTTATTAATGATATAATAAATAATCGTAGTAATATTGAGGAAACAAACTCAAATATCACTGAGTAAAGGCAACAGATCCTACATTTATCTTCACCAAAAAAAAAAAAAAATAGAAAAATAAAGAAAAACATTGCAATATCAGAGAAACACTAGTTCCGATTTGACCTTCAGTACAGGTAACATCAGTGAATCTCATCTTACATTTCTTTGCCTTCAATCCTGCAAAATCATTTATCACTTCATCAAAATCAATGATTCTTCTGTTATGTTGGTGCAACACTATACTGGGCATTAGTGTCACCTTCTTTAAAGGCTCTATGATGTCACCCCTTGATGGTTTCACCCGGGACAGACCCCCTCGTCCCCCCTTACGACACCACGCTTAAGAGCAGCTGGCATTTCTTCTCTTGGATATGTAAATGTTAGAGTACAGTCGTCTGCATATGCATGGGATTCTGGGATGAGATGAAGGTCATTAAAGTAAACATTCTATAACAATGGCCCAAGCACACTACCTTGTGGAACACTTGCTTCAATAGGATCCCTTTATCTTTTTTCAACAGAAACCTACAGTATAATAATTTTTATCCTGAATATTAGTCACTGGTACATTGGCATGAGGATTCATAAGAACATAAGAATGAAGGAGCACTGCAGCAGGCCTACTGGCCTATATGGATATGATGGCATGAGAAATAGAAAAGTTGATAAATCTCGAAACGTTTTGCCTACACAGTAGGCTTCTTCAGTTGAATTCAGATGAGGCAACAAAATCAGGAGATATGTAAAGGCCATGTAATCGATCCATCTCCTTTGAAGATAGTTTTGAGGGGGTCAGTCTTTCAGTTACAAGAAGAGTTCTGCTCCATAGTCAGGAATAATGTGAATCTTAAATGGAGACATATATAATATCAAAGGTGAGGCGCAGAAAATCTTTAAGACGACAGAAGACGAAGGACCCTCTAGTAGAAGTCAGAATGTAATACTAGTGGGCTCCGCCTCTACTTTCGTCTTCACGATTTCCTGCGCCTCACCTTTGACAGTATATAAGTCTCCATTCTGATGCTTCAGCTTCAGCTGATGAAGATGCGACGTCAGAAGACACTCCCCATCATGGGGAGCCACAGCAAGAAAGAAAGAAGATGACCGACACCCTCTACCCAGGGGGCCAATGCCGGGTCACCATTTGGAGAAGACCCGGGCCGGTGGTACCGGCGAACATACAACAACAAACAGCTTCAGCTTCACATTGTTCCAGACTATAGAGCAGAACTCTTCTCCCGCTTGAGATAATGAACATCCCAAAACAACGTCTTCAAGGGTTATGGACTGATTACATTGTCTTTACATACCCACATCTTCGGGTGACTCCTCTGTATTCGACTGAAGAAACCTACTGTGTGGGTGAAACATACCGGAATAAAGATACCTAACTGTTGCACATTTGTCTTACTTATCTACTGGCCCATGATGGGCAGGTCCAACTCACACCCTTCCACACCCACTCATGTGCGTATCTAAACTATTTTTAAAGCTACAAAAGGTAATTGATTCAATGACGATAATCGAGATTTTGTTCCACTCACCCACAACTCTCATTTCCAAACCAATGCTTCCCTATATCCTTCCTGAATCGACATTTTACCATCTTGAATCCATTGTTGCGACTCCTGTCTTCGTTAGATTAAATTTAGCATATTATTTACATCCCCTTTATTCCTGTTTTACATTTATATACCTCAATAAAATCTTCCCTAATTCTATGCTTTTCTAGAGAATGCAGATAAGTGCCTGAAGTCTATTCTCGTAAGAAAGATATCTGATACATAGGATCAACTTTCTCATTCTTCTCTGTATCCATTTTGTAATATGGTGACCAGGATTGTGCAACAATCTAAATGAGGCCTAACCAGCGGTATATAGAGTTGAAGAATAACCTAAGCATTTCTCTCTTATATGTACTTCTTGATGTGAAACCAAGAATTCTATTCGCTCATTGGGAACACTTACTCACTGTTGCCTTTGCTTTAGATTACTGCTAACCAGAACTATTTTTTTTTTCGCATTCAGAGTGATTAAGATCTATATTATTTAGTTTATAAGCAACATGGGTTTTTTCTTTTCCAAGGCTTAGAACTTTGCATTTGCTACATTAAACTGCATTTGCTACATCTCCGACCACTACTTCAGATTGAGATCTTCTTGTAGATCTTCTAAAGTACGCTTCCTTATGTTATTTATTCCTCGTTTTTGTACATCATGAACAACAAAGGGCCCAACAATGACCCCTGTGGAACACCGCTTGTGACGCATCTCCACTCTGATTTCTTCCAGTTTATGTAAACTGCGATAGCTAGCTATGAACCAAGCGTCTTTCCAGGAAATAATTTCCTCTCCTATTCTGTATGTCCCTACTTTCCTCAACAATTAAAAACGTTACTCAAGTCGCTATCCTAGGCGCCAGCTTATATTTAACATAATAACTGTGTTACCAACAATGCCCCAGAGAGATACACCCCATCCCTTGCACACACATTATGTTTTCATAAATATTGTCCCAGTTGTTAATAAATGGGATTACAGGTACCTGTCTAGTCAGCAATTTATACCATTGCCCCTAGATAGCGATTCATTGCTCACTAGTCTAGGCATTATGCTCTATACGATCCAGACCCCACTCTTAAATCTACAGCTGTCCTGTACTTATCTAGTAGATCCTGTCACCTGCCCTTCCCAATATCGTTTCTACCAGTACTGAGGCAGATAAAGGGCTTGTTCCACCCATTACTTCACATGATATTATCCAACCTGTCGACTATGTCACCAACACCAGCTCCTGGGAAGCACACCCTCTGTCTCATCTTCCAACCTCTGTTACAGAAGGCATGGTCAATATGTTTAACTTGCGTGCCACCGACCAGAAGGATATTCCTACCTTTATTAACAGAGGAGTGTGTGGCACCTTTATCCTCACTGACTATTGAAGTAAATTTGTCGTGGAGAACAGAAAAGAGATTTCCTAGCTTCAAATCTGCTTTTTTAACTTTCCTTAATTTTATGTTTTTTTTTTCCTTTACTGGTAACTACGTTCCACTTGTAACTGCTGCCAATCTGCTCCTCACTGGTAACCCTGTTTCCCTTCTTTTTTTTCTTCTTAATAATCATTTAAGCGCTAACCTATTTGGGTTCAGCCAATACATTTGGAGGTTATCTCCGTCTGCTGGAGACAGACATTCTATTGTACTCACCTATCCCCTGTTTCCCTTCACTATTTCCCTTCACTAACCCCAACCGCCTCACATTCATTGCTATACTTATCCCTGTATATTTCCAGTTTCTTAATTTCCTCCTTGAAAAGAAGGCTTACTCAGGACAGGTAGCAGCCTCTCGTGATCAATGACCACAGAACTGACATGGAACATGCACTGTGAGATTGGTACTAGCCGTGTGATATTTAGAATAGTAAAGTGATAGTTTGTGAAATGGCTAACAAAGTGCTTGTTCATAGCTTAAATATATAACCTTTAATAAGAATTTGATTTACTCCATAACACTTAACCTTTACTCTGGAAATATATGTTGCTAGAACATTTAATGTGCATTGTGAGTCATTAACAAAAGAAAATGGAATGAAATGTCAATCAAAAGATGAAACACAAACGTGAATAAAAAGTGATCTGCAAGCTAAATTATAAATGAACTAAATAAATTTCCCTCTGAAGTAGAAAGAGTAAAGATGGCACAGTCATTTATAAACCTGCTGGACAAACACGTTGTAAACATAGAATTTAGCTAGATATTTTACGTAAGTTAACTTTGATTACTGGCTCTTGAAGTTCAGGAACTTCATTAGGACGAACAGTTGAAAATGAGGCACTCAGGGCGGTACATGAAGCTGAGGTGACAGTGGTGGTTGTGGCACTCACAGCAGTGGCCACCGGTGTCCTAGAGATTACTATGTAGCTTCTCGCGATATTGAATCCAAAATTGAATCCAAAAACTAGAACTATATAGTCATAAGTAGAAGTTGAATCCCTGGTACACACTGCTGTGTGGGTGTCCTTTGAGTAACAGGAGTTAAATGATAATTATATGAAGAACACAACATACTGTTTAGGGAATTTATTGAGAAAGTATCTTCCATCACAGATTGGTTAATTAAGCCCCTGGTAGAAGACAGGTCTACTCAATAAATGGCAAACTACATATTGGATCATATTCTCACGAGTACAATTGATGCAACATAAACAATACTGAAAGGCAGTGGTAGTTTGGAGCTCATGCCTTCCATCCACCTCTATCTGATCAACAATTTTTTTTTTGCCGATTTTACAACTGGGCATTAAATATTTTTCACCACTATACTCTGATACCCATGGAAGTAAAAAGGAGAATGTAACTCTGTCTCCGCAGATGCCTCAATGCATTACCCACATTTTTCTCCTCGTCAGTTTTATAGATCACCTCATCTTTCAGAGAACCGTCAGCCGGTAATCTGACTCTCAGCTCCCAAATTTCTGAACACATTCACTTTCTCCACACTCCCTCCTTTCAATCTGATTTCCTGTCTCTCATTACCTATTTTTTTTCTCATTACCTTGCTCTTTCTTGTGTTCTCTCTTAATTTCTTCTTTTACATATCCCTCACAAATTGTCTGGTGGTAAAAGCTCTCGCTTCACACGGTGAGGCGTTCGGGTTTGATTCCCGGCGAGGGTTAAGATTGGGCGTCTTTCCTTACACAGGTTGTGTATGTTCACCCATCAGTAAAAAATGAATACCTGGGTGTTAGTCGACTGGTGTGGGTTGCATCCCGGGACAAAATTTACCTAATTTGCACGAAATGCTCTGCATAACAAGCGGCTTTCTATATAGTAGTATGTCACTGATGTCAGGTAGGCCTGTATACCTTGCAGATGTACTTGTAGAAATAAAGATATTATTATTTGCAACTTCTCTTCAGAATCTCGTAAAAGCACCGTCTCATCGTAAAAGACAACTGTGACAACTCTCACTTTGCAATAGATTCTTCATCTCTTAATCCCACACTTTTCCCCAACAACGTGAAATTATCGTTGATTACGTATCGTGCTAGCAATACAATCATTACATAAGAACATAAGAGAAGGAACACTGCAGCAGGCCTACTGGCTCATGCGAGGCAGGTCCAAGTCACTTCCCGGCTTAAACCAATGACCCACCTAGTCAAGTCAGGTGACATCCACTTAAGGGCACGGCATCAGACTTATTAGCAGGTCCAACCCACACCCACTCATGTATTTATCTAACTTATTTTTAAAACTACACGACGTCTTAGCCTATGACGGTACTCGGGAGTTTGTTCCACTCATCCACAACTCTATTACCAAACCAGTGCTTTCCTATATCCTTCCTGAACTTGAATGTTTCCAACTTAACCATTACTGCGAGTCCTGTCTTGGCTAGATATTTTTAGCACGCTATTTATAATCCCTTTATTTATTCCTGTTTTCCATTTATACACCTAAATCATATCACCCTTAATTCTACGCCTTTCTAGAGAGTGCAGACTCAGGGCCCTCAGCATATCCTCCTAGGGAAGATTTCGGATACATGGGATCAACTTTGTCATCCTCCTTTGTACGTTTTCCAGTGCATTTATATCCATTCTGTAATACGGTGACCAGAACTGTGCAGCATAATCTAAATGAGTCCTAACCAAAGATATATAGAGTTGAAGAACAACCTGAGGAACTTCTATTATTTATACTTCTTGATATGAAGCCAAGGATTCTGTTCGCTTTATTGCGAACGCTTATGCACTGTTGTCTTGGTTTTAGATTACTTCTAACCAGAACTCCTAAATCCTTTTAGCAATCAGTAATAATAAGATCTACATTATTTAGTTTATATGTGGCATAGTTATTTCCTTGTCCAATGTTTAGAACTTTGCATTTGTCTATATTAAACTGCCTCTGCCACTTCTCCGACCACTGCATTAGTCTCATTTGAATGAATTAGGCGACCTATTTTGGTGTCATCAGCAAACTTGCTTATTTAGCTATTATTCCCTCATCAACGTTATTTATATAAATTGTGAACAACAAAGGGCCCAACACTGACCCCTGCGGACCACTCGTGACCCCCCTCCCTCTAAGTGATTTGTGATCGCTTTCCCCAAACTCATCATTAACCTCAAGATTATTAGAGATTCCTTGTTGGCAAAACTAGCAGATTGTTTCGTCTAGTTGGTTCTGTCACAAGCTGTTTTAGAAAGCAATCCTGAATAGTTTCAGGAAAGTCACTAAACTCAAGATTTTCTGTCATATTGTTCTAATCAATTTGTCTAAAGTTAAAATCTCCCATTAACACGATATTTTCATATCAAGACGTCTTATGAATTTCGTCCAATAGCAGCTTACTGTACTCCCTATCAAGATTTGGGGGCCTATAAATCACACCCAAAATTAATTTTTCACGACCCTCTAGAAACTGTAGCCAAACAGATTCTGTGTCCGATGCTTCTAATCTTATAACTTGTCTAACACATTTTAAATTATCTCTGACATACATCGCCACTCCACAACCCTTCCAGTTATCAATGAATGGAATTGCAAATTCCTTGCAGTACCTGTCTAGCCAGCAATTTACACCAATTTCCCTAGACATCCATTCATTGCCCACTTTCCTCCTAGGCAAGATGCTACATATGATTGGGACCCCTCCCTTAGACCTAATTACATCTATGGCTGACTTGTACTTATCCAGCAGCTCTACTCTCCTTCAATCCCGATATCATTTCCACCAGCACAAAGACAGATGATGAGTTTGTTCCCATTACCTGACATAATATTAACAAACCTGTTGACTATATCATCAACACCAGTTCCTGTGAAGCACACTCTCTGTCTAACGCTCCTATCTCTGTTACAGAAAGCACGGTCCACACATCTTACCTGTGAGTCACCCACAACCAGAATGTTCTTACCTTGATTAGCAGGGGAGTTAGTGGCACCTTTAACCTCACTAACCACTGAAGTACACTCATCCTGGAGAACAGAGAATCGATTTCCTACCTTCAGATCTTCTCTATTAAGCTTCCTTATCTTGATACTTCTACCTTCAGTAGAGACCACATTCCACTTGAAGCGGTTGCCACTCTTCAACTCACTGTTGGTAACATTTTCCTCCACACAGACTCCACCCTTCTCACACTCAATCCCAAATCCACCAAGGCGATTTTTCATCCCCCTTTTTTCCTCTTGAAGAAGTAGAATATTCTCCTTCAACACTTTAACCTGAGATCCCAAAACACTGCAACAATCCATGGTGCTTTACAACGCCCCACACTGCTCTACAACGCTCCGCACTGCTCTATAACGCTCTACTTAAAAAAAATAGTTAATGTTTCCAGTTCAAAATTCTCTTAATAACGGAGTGGGTTGACAAACAGATCTACCTGGGTGAAAGGTACAAGAGTATATATAGGATGGAGTCAGGTTGGGAATGCTGGGTCAGGTTGGGAATGCTGGGTTAGGTTGGGAATGCTGGGTTAGGTTGGGAATGCTGGGTTAGGTGGAGAATGCTGCATGTGATGATCTTCCGAGTATGGTGACAGTCTAGAACCTTGGGTAGCTTTAAAAAAAGATTGGGTAAGTATATGAGTAAACCATTTGCAGTGTTCCAATATTCTTATGTTCTTATGTGGGAAAGCGATTAAGAAGTTTCTTGGCAAGGGGTTCATCTATGTTGTAGAAGCCGTTGTTCTGGTTGAAGTTGTTGGATATACAGATAAGTGATGACTCCATGATTCTTCGGTATTGAGTGTTGTCTTCTCTGGAGATAAGTCTTGCGTTTCTGTAGTTGATTAAATGGTTGTGTGAATTTCGGTGTCAATTGAACACAAGCATTCCTTGGGTAGTCAGATTTTCCTGCGTACTGGTGTTCTGAAATACGTTTCTGGAGGTCTCTGGATGTTTCGCCCACGTATAATTTGCTGCAGTCATTACAAGGGATTGTGTATACCCCTGCAGAGAATTGAAGCTTGTCATGTCTATTGCTGGTAATGTCCTTGATGGTGGTGGATGTGGAGGTAGATATTTGGAATGAGGTATTGGAAAAGATGTTGGAAACGTGCTTGGTAATGGAGCGAGACATCCAGAGACCTCCGAGCACGTATTTCAGAACACCAATACGCAGGCAAAACGAACGATTTAAGGAATGCCTGCATTCTACACCGAAGATTCAACAAAAAAATAATCAACTACAGAGAAGCTAAGGAAGATAATCAGTGCCGCAGAATCTTGGAATCATTAATCTGTATATCTAACAATTTCAACCAGAACAACGGCATTAACAACATAGCTGAACCCCTTTCCAGGAAACTCCATTATCAATTAATATTAATTAATAATTAATTAATTAATAATATTAATATCTTTATTTACTACAAGTACATGTACATGGTATACAGGCATAACTGATATCAGTGACATATTACTATATAGAAAGTCCCTTGTTATGCTGAGCATTTCGGGCAGATTAGGTCAGTGTCCCAGGATGCGACTCACACCAGTCGACTAACACCCAGGTACCCATTTTACTGATGGGGAACATAGACAACAGGTGTAAAGAAACACGCCCAATGTTTCTGCCCTGGCTGGGAATCGAACCCAGGCCCTCGCCGTGTGAAGCGAGAGCTTTAGCCACCAGACCACCAGAGCCCCTACATAAAAGCATACACACTCCCCCTTTCAGTAAATCCTACCAAGTCTGTAAGTTAGAAGGAAATCAGAAGGAAACAAACATTCTCAAGCAATTGCTTGGAATCCTTTACTACCAAAACAAATGTCAGTTAATTTTCAGAAACGCATCTATGCAGACTAAACTTATTGTACATCTTCATTCGTACTGTGCGCGTCAGTGTTAATATTTTGACGCCGTCCAGATTAGGCACAATTTAGTTATTTAACGGATATGAATATTATGATTCATTCATTGAAACAGACAAATTGAGACCAATGCAGCCTGGTAACAACGCGAAATTTATATCTTGTAAAACACAACAGTAGTAAAAGATTGGAGCTGATCAGAAGAGTTGTTCTCCAGTTATCGTAATGAATACATCGATTCGAAGTAATATTTTTAACCATTTTAGAATATTCTTGAGTCGGTACCCACATGCGGAAAACTTATTGAATAATATTTTTTTATGCGAATCATTCATTAAATATTTTAGTAGCTCAAAGGAGGTACACCCAATTAAATAACGTTGTTTATACATTAAATTGTCAAAATGATAACGACACACTCAATTAACAATTCTGACTCGTCTAACTTGGATACTCCTCTTTGGAATGTTTAAAGCAGATGAGAAGCGTTTTCTTTAAATTTAACCATGAACACAAAATTTCTGGAATGAGCTATATAACTTTCATCAGAAGGCAACTGTACTCGCCAATAGATACATGAACCCTGTCCTCGGTAGAGTAAACCAGCGTTGAAACGTGGAAGCCAATCGGTTGAGGCGTTCTCACGTTATCAACGAAAGTTTGGAAAAAGAAAAGAAACACAGGCAACCTCTTGAAGTTACTTCTTCGGGAGATAAATAATATGTATTTTATTCTCTCCGTTATAAGAGAAAGATGTACCCCAGCCTTCCTCCAACAGCCTCAACTCCTGCGATTGGACCGTTGTAGAGTGCAAGATACGATACTCATGTAGTTACATTCTAGCATCGAATATTTGAAGCGAATCAGGAGGGAGAATAAAAAGTTATAACATGGAAACTAATATTACAATTTCTCCAATAAAAAGAGAAAAATAGGACGTGTCCCCATTTTTCAAATACGCTAGCCGTGATGCCACGAACTTTTGAAATATTGTTATGTCAGCATAGTTTGAACCTTGCTATGACGCCTCGCCGTGAAGCTGGGTCGAGTGAGGGCGTACCCTGGCTGTCATGTATCCCGAGTCACATCAGACTGCAGGCTGGGCTACCTATCACATATTTACTCAAAATACTAGTATAACAGTCCCAGCGAGTTATCATTCACTTTCACTCCACTTAAGAACCCTTACGGCAAACGGCTGGCTTAGACTGCAGGACTCGGATCAACTCCTCGGAAGTCAGCAAATAAGCCTCAGTTACACTAAGCATACACAGTAGGGAGCACTGTAGAGGTGTGCATAGATAACTGGAATTAACTGACTTAGCTGAGGTAACTGTCCACCGGCTTCCTGAGTACACTCCACTGGCACGTAAATCGTAAAATTACGTGTACACCGCTGGCTCCGTTTGCCTTAAGATGATTGAGTTAAGAGAATTTACCTACTGTGTGTTTTATTATCAGATGTTCAGTATCTGAAAATATTTTTTTTTGTGTGTTCATGTTCCCTCCGAGTTCTGAGTTTTAACAGTATGACCCGTGTGCACCGAGTCTATCTTTTCTGTTAAAACTTCTTCCTTGTAAATATATTTATTCTTCCTCAGAATCCGTAGAGTGCATGAATACAGATCGATCGATTGATTTTAGTAATTGTAATTATAATATAATTTGTAATGCATTACATCAAGACCCATTACAATTACATTAAGAACCATTACTTTAAGACTTGTGATATTAGATCAGTTATTACTATCTATTCAGTCGATTTAATCCTGTTATAATTTTCTTGATTAGTTCTAAGTTATAAATGTGTTTGCTTAGTATAGAATCACCACAGTATCATATACCTGTTCAGTCTATAGAGTTGTATTGTATGTCGAGACGACATACTATGACGTCACAATACCCGCTCAAGTAAGAGGCGTCCACCTGGGCATTGGTCTCATTCCCGCGCTGAGACTGTTATACTAGTATTTTGAGTAAATATGTGATAGGAAGCTTAACCTGCAATCTGATGTGAGTGAGAAAGTTTAGGTAAGACCCCATGTGGGGTGAGTTGGGAAGACGGGACAGGTGAAGGATAGCTTTGGAGAAGTGTGTCCAGTCATAGAGAAAGTGCCAGGGTTAACCCACAGCTAGGCGCTCGTGGGACAGACTGGAGAATCAGGAGTAGGCTCTGTTGCAACGGTCTTGTGGAGGTTGCAGGTCTTCAGTCTTGAAAAGCTGGCAGCAGGTTATGTCGCAGGACAGGGTAGGCAGGTAGGAACATCAGAGGGCAGCATACTGGTGGTGTTATTTGGCGTGATTGTAGAGGAGCCATTTTCAAATTTCTTGAAGCTGATCCTAGAGAAGTGGGAAAGTTTCGTCTCTTTTTCCAAAGGTGAAACGTAGGGGCTTGAGGAATTCCAGAACTTGGGTGAGTGTGAAGAGGGGGCTCTGAAGCAACCTTGACGGTTCCAGCACAAAGGGCTCTGTAGAGTTCAGTGCAGGTCGTGATGTCAGCGTTAGTTGGAGAAGTGTAGAAGGAAATGTTTTCCCATGAAGGTGTATAGTAGTCGTCGTCGTCGTCCACCACCTCCTCCTCCCTCCTCCTCCTCCTCCTCCTCCTCCCTCCTCCCTCCTCCTCCTCCCTCCTCCTCCTCCTCCTCCTCCTCCTCCTCCCTCCCTCCTCCTCTCCCTCCTCCCCTCCCTCCTCTCCTCCCTCCTCCTCTCCTCCTCCTCCTCCTCCCTCCTCCTCCTCCTCTCCTCCTCCCTCCTCCTCCCTCCTCTCTCCCTCCTCCTCCCTCCCTCCTCCTCCTCTCCTCCCTCCTCCTCCTCCCTCCTCCTCCTCCTCCCTCCTCTCTCCTCCTCCTCCCTCCTCCTCCTCCCTCCTCCCTCCTCCTCCCTCCTCCTCCTCCTCCCCTCCTCTCTCTCCTCCTCCTCCCTCCTCCTCCTCCTCCTCCTCCTCCTCCTCTCTCTCCTCCTCCTCTTCTCCTCCTCCTCTCTCTCCCCTCCTCCTCCTCTCTCTCCTCCCCTCTCTCCCGTCTCTCTCTCTCTCCACCCTCTATCTCCCGTCTCTCTCTCTCTCACCTCTATCTCCCTGTCTCTCTCTCTCTCTCACCCTCTATCTCCCGTCTCTCTCTCTCTCTCACCCTCTATCTCCCGTCTCTCTCTCTCTCTCACCCTCTATCTCCCGTCTCTCTCTCTCTCACCCTCTATCTCCCGTCTCTCTCTCTCTCACCCTCTATCTCCCGTCTCTCTCTCTCTCACCCTCTATCTCCCGTCTCTCTCTCTCTCACCTCTATCTCCGTCTCTCTCTCTCTCACCCTCATCTCCGTCTCTCTCTCTCACCCTTATCTCCTTCTTCTCTCCCCTCTATCTCCCGTCTCTCTCTCTCTCACCCTCTATCTCCGTCTCTCTCTCTCACCCTCTATCTCCCTCTCTCTTCACCCTCTATCTCCCGTCTCTCTCTCTCTCACCCTCTATCTCCCGTCTCTCTCTCTCTCTCTCACCCTCTATCTCCCGTCTCTCTCTCTCTCACCCTCTATCTCCCGTCTCTCTCTCTCACCCTCTATCTCCCGTCTTTCTCTCTCGCGCGCGCCTAATATAGTGCTTGATTTATATTGTACATGTCTTGAGAGGTTTCGTTACATGGACGTCTAGGTCCTTTTTTTTAATGCGCTGGCCGTCTCTCACTGAGGCAGGGTGACCCAAAAAAAGAAACACTTTCATTATCATTTACACTATCACAGTCACGAAAACCCCCCTCCTTTAATGTGCACACATTGTACTTCCCACCTCCAGGACTCGAGTCCGGCTAACCGATTAGGTCCTGTCTATCGCGACAAAATTTACCTGTCTGCGCTATTATTTGAATTTCGTAAAATCATAACGAGTGAAAATCTTCTAGAATTTTTAACTGTTAGTGGAGTAGAAATGGTCTCTCACTTTCTTCAATAATTTTAAAAAACAAAAAAGAGACAAGTGATAATAGGCGACCCTCAGATAATTTTGTGCAAAGTTAGGGTGCAGCTCATGCTGTTTAACCGTCCTCTCAGTACACTGTTAATTGTTCAGGTGACTAATATTTCCGAGCTCTCAGCTGGCTGTGACCGTGAGAGTTAAGAATGAGCTGAGAGAATAGTTGGGCAAGAAATAGAGAACGAAGCAGGCTGGAAAGAGAGAACAGAGAGAGAGAGACAGTTTAGAACAGAGTTTATTAGAACCAGGATCGTACAGGTGAGATGATCGACGTGCTGGTTCGGGTTCTGAGGTTCGGACAGCGGAGGGTAGCAGTGATTCGGTTTCAAAGAGGACACAGGCGAACTCTCTAGGCTGGCCAATGCAATATTGTGTTGCCTTTCGTCACTCTGGGCTTTTAGGAAAAACTCATTTACTCACTGTCACCCTATGTTAGGTGCAATATATTGTTTATGACTGTTAAGGAGAAAGTGCTCAGTGTTTAAGAGATCATTCCAGAGAGATACCAGCAATATTTTAGTAAGCTTTGTTAGCAGCATGGACAGTCAACTCAAGCAATAGCTTTGCCGAAGCTAAATAACTGCACCCAACCGATGCTGTGAAACTACGAGAGTTGTAAATGATTATGCTACACGATTTCAACTTATACTATGCGAGGAATACTCGTGCATTTCATCTAATGTACAGCACCATCATGATGAATATTCACATAATGACGTTTTGGAGCTATGTGAAGCCACTGATCGTTGTGAAATGTTGCACAAGGTGACCAACTCAGTTTGCACCTATTAAGCAACACACGAAGCATAAACCAGGAAGAAAGAAGTAAGAGATTTTCTTCAGATAGGCGAGATCAGCGTCAATACTCACCTCTGTCTCAGCATACTCCTAAAAATTACTTACCAGACTCTAAGGAACAACTATAATAACATGCGAGAAGACTGGACACACTAGGGGTCGGTTTAAGCTGGAATGAGATTGGTACAGAAAAAAAGAGAGATGACTCCGGACATCAGCAGGCGCGGTCTAATCAGCAGCAGCAGAACGCTAAATCAAGCAGTCTTGTGAAGCAATAGAGCCTAATATTACCTCTTCTTTGCCGCAGACACAATGGACAAAGCAACGTCGCTGGAATCTAACAGTCACTTACATATAGATACAAAGTCATGAGTCACTTTCAACAATCCTTCTAAAGCGTGTATCTGTCCCACTGATAATTTTATTAATGTTCAGATTAACGGTGACACAGGGGCTTATTTAACTTCGTTACAGGAATGTATATTGAATGTTGATGAGTGAATTAACCACCACGTGGATGCTCTGTTATAATCATAAAGAGACCATCTGACTAAGGCTCCTTTACACACGCCCCCTAAATGGAGTCACTTCAGTACAGGATATTTGGCGGTGGGACTCTCACATAAATCATATATATTAGAGGTGAAAGGAAGAGTTGTGAAAATCCCCTAGCTATTATCAACTGTGGAGAAGAATGGTCTGTTCTCGAGGCTAACAGTTCCCATCCAAGCCTTTTCTAGAACACTTACTGCCCATACACACACACAACACAAACACACACACACACACACACACACACACACACACACACACACACACACACACACACACACACACACACACACACACACACACACACTTTTAAACTATTTTTTTTTTACTCGTCAGGGTCTCCCGCTGTTCTCTTGCGTCGTTTAGTAATTGTAGGTAAGTTCTTTACATTCCTGGCTCCCATACGTTCCCAACGTTAGCCCAGATTTACGTAATCCCTCTGTTCTTGGAACCAGCACAACCCTGGCAGTGCGCACAAGACAGTTATTGTGCATCAAGAGGATTCTTTCAGGAAATTACAGAGCGTAGGCCCTACTAGTCAGACCTAACATGCAGTATTTCTAGATAATGGTCAGCATTTAACATTTCATAATTTGTATCAGAAATTAATAGACAGGTCAATAATTAAGCACCTGTACCTGTTCCATCTCCAGCAGTGTATTTTGCCATGGGAGGTTGAAGAGAAGATTTTTTACCATCATACCATATAACACGACTCGAATAGATCATTCCTTTGTTTACATTCTGTTGTGCAGTGTAGATGAGCTTAAATAACAAAAAAGGCACAATACCGTGACTGGAACAATACACACACAACCCGCACATATAAAAGAGAGGAGCTTACGACGACGTTTCGGCCCGACTTGGACCATTTACAAAGTCACACTAACACACAGAGACAGAGGAAGGGTATTTATAGGCAGGCAGACAGGGAGGGTACAAGAGAGTGGGGAAATGTAGAGTAGTGGTAGTAGTGGTAGTAGTAAAGGTAGTAGTAAAGGTAGTAGAGTAGACAGTCATATGGGAAGGAGCACTGCTATGAGGCTAGCGGCCCGCAAGGGGGACGAGAGGGAAGAAAAGCGAAAAATGAAGGAAAATACAAGGCAAAAGAAAGAACAGAAAGAAAGGAAAACCCAAGGAGAAAAAAGGAGAAGGGGAAGATAAGACAGGGAAGGAATCAGGTTAAGTCACGGGTGTTCTGAAGTTTAGAGCATTTAACAATGTAATGAGAGAGGAAAGCATCAACAGAGACAAAGCCAGGGCTAAGATTCATACAGGAAAGTTGTGTATAAGGGAGGATTCAACCAGGCGGCGACTATGAAAGTTAGACGTAGGGTAGACAGTTTTAGCAGAAGACCAATCAATGGGATGACTGTGATCTCTGACATGACAGAAAAGAGCATTATTAGTGTCGGCAAGCCTGTTCTTTCTTTTGCCTTGTATTTTCCTTCATTTTTTCGCTTTTCTTCCCTCTCGTACCCCCCTTGCGGGCCGCTAGCCTCATAGCAGTGCTCCTTCCCATATGACTGTCTACTCTACTACCTTTACTACTACCTTACTACTACCACTACTACCACTACTCCTACATTTCCCCACTCTCTTGTACCTCCCTGTCTGCCTGCCTATAAATACCCTTCCTCTGTCTCTGTGTGTTAGTGTGACTTTGTAAATGGTCCAAGTCGGGCCGAAACGTCGTCGTAAGCTCCTCTCTTTTATATGTGCGGGTTGTGTGTGTATAGATGAGCTTAACAGTCTGTCTGTCAGCCGTTCTTTTACTACTGGCTTTCAGTGTGTATTCCAGCAGCATGAGAATCATTTCTGACAGTCCTGGGAATCACATTCAGTTTCATTTCATCATTTTGAATGCATTAGGGAATTGATTCGCTTCTGCAGTTTCCTTTATAGATTCATTTTGTTCTGACATTTTCTTGTGACCTGATCTGGCTCGATCACTAAGATTACCTTCCTCTCCCATCTGGTTCACCATGTATAGTGTCCCGTGATATGCCTGGTGGACGAGCCGTGTCTGCAAGAGAGAGGCCTCATCCAGATAATATTCCCACTGTAGTCAATTTTGGCTTGCCGACGATCGATAATATAGACGCGGCAGGTGCTCTTTGACTATGATCTTTGTCTGAAATTACCTCTACAAATATTGCCATTAGAATCTCCTTTCCGCTGTGTCGAAACATTAAATATCACAGTAAGCAACCAAAAGTTATTTCTAACTGCTTTGTCATAGAATATGTGAAGAGGTTGGAAGTAAAATGACGTTTTAGTAATAAATGCTTTACAAAACAATCATAATGAGATTCGCTAGTGAATGATTGTTCAGAAGATTGGATTGCACATTCATCTCAATCTGATTACACACGTTATGCAGTTGTATATCTATGAAAATGCAACATCTAAAAGACTTGTAAACAGAAATGATTAAACAAAACCAATAAAATATAATTAGTTACAATCATTATCTAAACCACCTAATATATATGAAAACACAAATCTGTTTGTATATAGATACACAGAACATACTGTCTTGAATTTTGTTTCCATTGTCGTTATAAACTGCGTCAAGTCATTAATGAAAGCGGACGTAACTCTTCTGTTTACTATGTCTAAGTTGCGTGTGTGTGTGTGTGTGGGGATGGGGGATCTTTTTCACCAGCTGAACTTTAAAGAATGCAGCCGTTTTCTCTAAAGCCTTAACAGATTTTTTTTCATGAGAATTAGAGTGACGGGCAAGGGAGCTAACAAAGTCCTGCTCCATTCTACAAGTGGAGGACAATGAATTTTTTTCCTCCAAGTTCCAATGGGTTTCGGAGTAGCCAATCTTTCTGGATTTAATGATAAGTTCTCGTCCGACTACCCCATTCACACAGAAAACTACCATACTTTATCAAGCCTAACTGGAATACAGAAAATATAACAACAACTTTCCAACCACCACAAAGTTGCCTATGATATTTGCCTATGATATTTGTCATAGTCTATGTAGTTAAAAGTCTGTTTTATGTTGACAAATATTTTATTGGGCAAAACATTGCCTTTAGACTCAAAATTTGAACGAATCAATGAACAGTTTACTCAATAGGTCTATTAATATTATGAAGAATGTGACGAAATCTTTTCGATAAGATTATTTAAGTCAATCTAAGTTGCTACGTACCGTTTAGAAGTTGCGAACATATTCGCATCTGGCTCTTCCTCATTTCTCAAAGGTGTTATGCCTTCCCTCCCACTGCAAGAAATCACTGCTTTCTCTGGTCATCTACATTCGATAATTCCTCTGAATATTCATTACATCTTCCAGGTACAACACTCCCATTTTTCTTGTGTAAACCTATCGCCTTTTTCTTTCTCTCTTTTATTTTTACCTTATTTATATAATAATAATTTGTTACTTGCAGTACATATTTTATTTCGACTCTGAAAGTTATTTTTCTCTTCCATCTCCATTGCTACTTATCTTTACCTCGTCACCTCTTCCACCTGTCGTTTTGCAAAACAGAAGCAGTTAACTGAACAAAGACAATATAGCAGGAAAAATAATGTATTTAGGTGGAAATATATGAAGGAAGAAAATGAGATAGAATATAGTTTCATGCATTAAGCTCCATAGGAATACACGGACATAAACAGAATAAAACGAAGACAACTATTTCTGTTAGATAAAACAAATTAATAAAGAGAGGCACAGGCATGCAGATTATAATTAAGAAATGAACGGGACTGAAGCGAAACTCCAGACCAAAGGAAGACAAGCTACTTTGTACCACATTAGGAACATGTCAGTTTCGGTCACTGATTTTAGAAAGCTCTAAACAGTCACGAAGTGGAAAGTAAATTCACTCTCAGTAAATGCAATATCTTTCAAGTCAAATATATAAGCATTGTCGTTACGATTATTTTGAGTGAGAGAAAAAAAAATTCGTGCGTCATACAGGAGGTATTAACAACGTCAACACAGTCTTCTGAGCAACATACATTCTTTCTTCTCTAGTAACGGTGATTGTTTAACCATTTCCTCTTTTGAAATGACGTTGAGCGCTCACACAAATAGAATATATAATACCAGCAGCGAAAGGATATTGCTTGTATTAAAGTCCTTTTGAGGGAGACACGAAAAATAGATGAGATATCCACGATGTTGAAGCACTCAGCCATGTTGGTAGCTGATAGAACTTAGAGAAGAGAGGACAGAGAGTACGGGTTAAAAGACTGGAGAGCCCAGATTGAAGGGACATGGAAGACAGCAGGGAGAAGTGACAGCAAAGATGAAAGGACAAGAGAGGGACAAGAAAAGGGAAATGGCAGGATAAGAGGACAGGAAAGAAGAGTTTTTATTGTAAGAGAGAGAAAGGTGAGGAGATAGGACAGGAGTGCAGGGAGACATAAGAGAAGACAGTATGTGAGCAACAGAATATGTGAACACAGGACTGTATGCAGTTGATTAATGCAGAGAAAATTTAACAATTGCAAAATGAAATCCCTTTAAAAAATTATCCCTTGATTAGAGGTTCCTTGATGTCGGTGATGTCATTACTTAGATCAAGTAATGGACTTGATTTCTTCTTTATTTGATAGAGCCTGAATGTCTCATTTCCCTAGGTGCTGTATGACTCATACACGATTATTGCTCCCCCATTAATGTAATAATCTTAACAATTTAGTTAAAACTGAAGTGCATAAAACAAGTGCATAAAACATTCGTTTGATGAAATACACAATATGTAAAATTTCATAAAAAATGTATATAACTTGGATGAAAATTATTCATGAATATTAGTCAGTCTCAGTTACTTATCATCTCACAATTTCTCTTCTGTGTATAAAAAGTCAATATCCTTCTTTTTTGCCTCTAGATATTACACGTTCTGTAATATCAGAAAATCTAAGCATTCTAACTTTTTGTCCGCTTATTATAACATGTAACATATTTAGGAGAACTTGCTGGCACTAAATATGATCTCACATAATTAATTCTTGTATTAGCAATTTTTTCTTTAACATTTCCAGAGTAACTGTCAGAATAAATTATTATGGAATCTTTTACCAAACTGGTGAATGCTCATTCGTTAGCAATTAATATCTCTTATAATACTAAGTTAGATACCTGAAAAATAAGTGAGAATGAATCGAGGATTTCGTCTTAATTTTATATGAGAATAATATCATTTCTCTATAGTACAGTCTGCCTTAGCGCCATGTATCCAGCTAACTTTAATATCCGGTTATTGTGTTGGGGTCTAGGAACTCCTGTTCTAAAATAGCTATAAAGTCTTAGTTGACTGTGTAAAGCTTCGCTTCATGCAATGTTTACTTCAGTGTCTCAGTTTCGTAGTGTTGCAACGTCTGCGTTGCAGCATTGCAGTGTTGCAGCTCTAGTGTTCCATCACAGTTTTGCTGTGATGGAACACAGCATTCACAGATTACCTCATGAATGCAACATCTCAGTTTCTTCAATCAAAATGCCAAAGTAGGTCTTAAATAGCCATACCTAATTCATACTATGCACTAACAAATATCGAGTGCTGGTGTATTTTGACATCCTGATCTCATAGAGATCAGGATGTCAAAATACACCAGCACTCTTAGTCCACAGCTGCTTAGAAGTCGTATTAATAAATTATCGGCATTGAAGTATTGAAACTAAATGGACGAGGCATTCACAAATTACCAAATGAATACCCGTATTTTTATCACACTATGTAATAATGAAAATTGGAACTCAAATAAGAATCACTTCGAACTTTTCTCTAGGCAGCTTTCACGGTTTAAATCTGATTAGAAGAGATGTTTCTCCTGTTATTTTATCAAAGCTAGTTTGATTAATAAATAAATTAAAAGCTACAGAACCCAAAGTCAAAACTAAGCCCTCCTTCAGTAAAGCACATCAGTACTAACGTTCAAAGTCAACCAAAAGATAGTTTTTTTTTTTCATTTAATGCAAAGAATCCGATAATTACAATTATATTAACTGTATTAATAAATTAAGAAATTTTTAACTACGCAGCCTAAACCCAAAACCATTTCCTCTATTGTCATAACTTGCATCAGCCATTCAAAAATGCCTTTCAGAAAAGGTAAACTGTGGTTATTACATTAAGAATACAATTTTATAGTGAAATTTGAACTGGTAGAGTGGAAATATGCATATTCCACTAACTATACCAACCTTCCCCTAAATAGGGCACACCATCACTGTGATACTAAATCTGATGAAATAAGACCTAAAGTTATGCCACTGAAGCAAAACCAGGAATGATTATTTAATATTACCAGAAGGCACCTGCACTTGCCAAGTGTTCCTAAAACCTTAGTTCTAGTTCACCAGTTCCTTAAAATTTATTTCCTAAATACAACATAAGATCTGTTTTGATTCCCTTTAGTCATTGAATAATCGTATATCCTTACTAGTAGTAGTTTGGAACTACTATTAAAGTGTGTAGGTATCGCTTTGCAAGTTTAGTGTATAAAATAATGGGTAAATTTTCCCCCCTTTAAAATAATCCTGAATATAATAGAGTAGAATAACTTTTGAATGGCTTCAGTGTTTAATAGATGAAACTTCGAATCGATGCATTAGTGTTATTAGGGAATCCATCTTCGGCTTCAAAATATTAACATTTTTATTCGTTAATAAGGATGATCCTCAGTAAGTTTGCTCTGCCTGAGTACAAATATGAAATTTTACTGACCTTACCAAATTTTGAAATAATTGGATTCACAGCAGTTACTAGCAATGCCTTCTCGAAAAACTTCAGAACTTTCGTATTGGAAGCCCTTATTAAAATAAAGCTTTCCATTCAGTTTAACCTGTTTAAATTATGATTTTCTAATTTTGTTAAATTGGTTTGTGTGTGTTAACTCTGGAAACCATTTTCTGATCGACTTTAAACACTGAGTTTGGTTGCGTCTTGAAGGGAAGTTTTTTAAAAACAAAATTAAATATTTTTCTTGAGCCATTCTAGAAACTTTTAAATAAACCAAAAATAATTAAAGAAAATTTAGAAATATTTAATTCTCACACATTAATGCTCTTTTTAAAGTTCACGAATTTACTAAGCTCTTAATTTGATTGCCTACTTTCTTGTAATATTTTGCTGGTGGTCATATTGGTTAGTAAAGTATTCTTGTCATCCACTACCCTCCTCCAAGGCTTTTATTTATACTTTAAGATCCCGTTTTTCGATCAGCTACAAATTTTAAACTATGGTGAACTATCAATAAGGAAACATTCCTCCAGTCCCCTCTTGTCAATTTTCTATAGATTATCCCATTTTTTACTTTTATTAGTGCCATGAGTAGTTGCCATATTGCCAATTTTAATTAAATTTTTATTGCACTTTTATTCAGTATCCGGAATTTGAGTTTTAAAAATGTCATAAGACTTTAATAACTGAAGCATCTTATGAAACTGTAAAAATGTTAGAGTTCAGGCTGCGTAGATGCAAACTTCTCAATTTCTCTAATGTAGCTTTTAAAATTGTTAGATTCTCCGCTACCGGATTATGCATCTTCTGATGTGTTTCTAAACTTTAAGTGATGTTTTCTTCTTAAAGGAAGCCTTGACAATACTGGGTCGTGTATCCTTCAGTTTGCCTATTTAATTAAGCATTGTTTCCTGTGAAATAATTAACGAATGCTTAAGTCTTAAATGTGGTGGTATTTACTCAGAAAATATTGGATTAATTTTACCTTGTTAGGTTCCTGTTTTATACTTTTAGGTATACTCAAAGGGGTGGCTCTACGTGATTAGGTGAATTTCAGTTTCTTTCTCTCTCTCTCTTTCTTTTTGTTTCAATCAAACTTTCTTCAAACTTTTGTTTATAACTAAAGAAAGACTTATCCGATCAGCTTCACTTCTCAGTACTGAAATATTGTATCAGGGAAAGCATTGCGAATTCAGGTTGGCCGGAAATTAAGTCACCAGCCAAGGAAAAACCCAAGAGTAATAAAGCCAAATATAAAGGGTAGCTTTGTTAAGTTCCTGTATGTTCCCTCTACCAATATTTACAATATGTATAGAGTGCAATAGAGCAGCAGTGGAGGCAGATACCATACAAATGAGAATTGCAATAAATGAGAGAGCAAAGTGAGCTTGCTTACTGTTATAGGCTTATACTATGTGAAATCAGCCATAGCAACTGAAACCAGACTAGGAATTCAGTTATTACGTTATATCGCCTGATTCGACTCTTAACCCTGATCTGACATTTAAAACTGGCAGCAGTCATGGCGCAGTTTGGGGCCCCTAAAACTGCACACTTTACAACTGCCTGCTTAGCTGATTAGCTGATTTAAATGATAGTGGTAGTGGCAGTGTTGGTAGTGGTGATGGTAGTGGTGACGGTGGTGGTGGTAGTGGTGTTGGTTGAAGGTGGTGGTGGTAGTGGTGTTGGTTGAAGGTGGTGGTGGAAGTGGTGTTGGTGAAGGTGGTGGTGGTAGTGGTGTTGGTGAAGGTGGTAGTGGTGTTGAAGGTGGTAGTGGTGTTGAAGGTGGTAGTGGTGTTGGTGAAGGTGGTAGTGGTGATGGTGAAGGTGGTGGTGGTAATGGTGAAGGTGATGGTGGTAGTGGTGAAGGTGATGGTGGTAGTGGTGAAGGTGATGGTGGTAGTAGTGATGAAGGTGATGGTGGTAGTGGTGATGGTGAAGGTGGTGGTGGTAGTAAGAGTGGACATATACCTACACGTATTCATATACTCAAGTATACACATTCACAAGGAAACATGTGTAAATGTACATATGCATGCATTTTAAAATATACTCTCATATATGCATACATATCTTCATAATATATGCATATTACATACATATACTTACAATACACACACACACACACATTATATATATATATATATATATATATATATATATATATATATATATATATATATATATATAAATGTCGTGCCGATTAGGTAAAACTTGCGATTTTGGCTTAAATAGCAACGCTCTTCTTGCCATATAAGACAAGCGAAAATTTGTGTATGCAATAATTTCGCAAAAATCATTCTGAATCTAAAGAAAATATATATTTCATTGTGTTTGTTTATTATTAAATTATTGTTAACGTATCTAAAATATATTTAGTTGGGTTAGGCTAAATTAAATTGCTCTTGTTGTAATAAGGTTAGGTAGATTTTCAAAGTTTCTCTTGGTACAAAATTATAAATTTTTACATTAACATAAATGAAAAATACATACATATATATACTTACAACACATACATATATATACTTACAACACATACATATATATACTTACAACACATACATATATATACTTACAACACATACATATATATACTTACAACACATACATATATATACTTACAACACATACATATATATACTTACAACACATACATATATATACAGTGGACCCTCGGTTAACGAATACCCCGGAAATCGTACAGTTATGTAAGTATAATATTTTAAGTGCATGTGGAAGTATATTTTTGGGGGTCTGAAATAGACTAACCTACGTGTAAGTAATTTTTTTCTTAAGTGGAGTAAAGTTTTCGTAATGGGTTGACTAGACTTCAGATACATAATTTTACAAATACTCGTTCAACATGTACTTACAACATTACAAATCATATATTACAACATACTACTTACAACACATACATATATATACTTACAACACATACATACATATACTTACAACACATACATACACTTACAACACATACATACATACATATACTTACAACACATACATACATACATATACTTACAACACATACATACATACATATACTTACAACACATACATACATACATATACTTACAACACATACATACATACATATACTTACAACACATACATACATACATATACTTACAACACATACATACATACATATACTTACAACACATACATACATACATATACTTACAACACATACATACATACATATACTTACAACACATACATACATACATATACTTACAACACATACATACATACATATACTTACAACACATACATACATACATATACTTACAACACATACATACATACATATACTTACAACACACACATACATATATATATATATATATATATATATATATATATATATATATATATATATATACAATACATACATATATATATATACTTACAGTATACATACTCACAATACACACACATATACTCACAATACACACACATACTTACAATACATACATATATGGTCACACATTCATAACCGTACATCTGGGCATTCATACATGCTCAAACCAAAGTATGCACAAACTTATAAATACACAAGCATATATATATATATATATATATATATATATATATATATATATATTCACGTATTTATACACACATTTACGTAAATATACATCTGCATATGCATGCAGTAATAAAGGTCTAAACATATATAAACACAAAAATACAGACATTCATGTACAGGTGTACATAGGTACAAAAATATGTTCTCAA
Organism: Cherax destructor; assembly: GCA_009830355.1. Lineage (NCBI taxonomy): Eukaryota > Metazoa > Arthropoda > Malacostraca > Decapoda > Parastacidae > Cherax > Cherax destructor. The sequence continues at coordinate 63,256 of WNWK01007461.1, read as the reverse complement.
AACATATACATACATTTTAACATTTTATTGCTTTAGAACTTTGGAAGAAGCTTCCACTATTCCTGTTGTGTTCTCTGAGGAAGGAAGGGCTAGGCTTGTATGAATAGGTATAGCTATTTCGATTCACTTAACAACCGTAATTCATTTTGAGATTTCTTCCTTGATATTTTGAGATTTCAATCCTGATATTTTGAGATTTCTTACTTGATATTTTGACATTTATTTACTGATATTTTTCTTACTTGATATTTTGATATTCCTTTGCAGGTCTGAATAATTTTGTGCAATGTAAGTCCTATTTTGAATTTAATACAAAAGAAATTGGGATATTAGTTTGAGTATGATAACCTGTGAATGCATCTTTTCATTTGCATCAAATCTACAAATGTATATCTACATTTAAAAATTATACCATACTCTGCAGTTTCAATAACGTGTCTTGAGGTACAGAGGGCTGGGCTTTAGTATGGGGATACCTGGGCTTTAGTATGGGGATACCTGGGCTTGTTTAGTAGGGGAATACCTGGGCTTGTTTAGTACGGGGACACCTTCCCCGGATAGCTCAGCGACTGAAATACATTTAGCTCATTCTATTTACAAATTTCTGAAGTTATACATTCAATTAAGAAACTCAAATTTAATAAAATATTTTCCACAAAATTGGAAAACTGACTTTTACACTGTGGAAATTCAATATAAAATTCTTCCCATTAAGGAACACTTGCATTATATTTAGTTAAATTGACATATAACACTTAACACATTTCACAAATGCTCTAACAAAAGTTTGAATACCGTCAGAAAAGACTCAAGTAATTTCTATAAATCCAGATTACAATTTTAGTTAATGTAGGTAAAAATTCAAATTTGTAACTAAGCTGCCTAAATTCATGGGGCATCATTATTACTTTTGAATGCGTGAGTTGTCATATACTGAAACCAGTCAGAAGAATTGTTGAGTAACTGAAAGAAAGTATCACAATTTTATTTAATATCACTAACAGACTGAAACCAGTGGAGCCCAAAATATAACAAAGCTTGTGTGCTGCAAAAGTCATCGGTACTAAATTTGAAGTCATTCGGATGAGGCATTCTCCAGTTATTGGCTAGACTCAATCGATTCCAAGTATTTTAACTAAAGTATATGGATAAATTTGTATTTACAAAAAAAAAAAAAAAAAAAAAAAAAAAACTAATTCGGTAAAAAATATCTCAGGATTTAGCTATATAAGTCTAATCAAAAGGGCAATTGCTCGTGTCAATACTCGCCTGAACTTTTTTTTCGGTTCAATAAACCACTGCGAAAAATTTAAATCCGATCGGATGAGTTGTTCTGTCCGTCTGTCTGTCTGTCTGTGTTTGTCTGTCTCTCACACACCACACCACACACACACACAAACAAACCTAAGAACAGCATTCCGACATCTTAATAAAGAATCGTTCAGGACTCTGTACACTGTACGTTAGGCCCATACTGGAGTATGCAGCACCAGTTTGAAACCCACATCTAGCCAAGCACGTAAAGAAGCTAGAGAAAGTGCAAAGGTTTGCAACAAGACTAGTCCCGGAGCTAAGGGTATGTCCTACGAGGAGAGGTTATTAAGGGAAATCGACCTGACGACACTGGAGGACAGGAGAGATAGGGGAGGACATGATAAAGACATATAAGATACTGAGAGGAATTGACAAGGTGGACAGAGACAATGTTCCAGAGATGGGACACAGCAACAAGGGGACACAGTTGGAAGTTGAAGACTCAAATGAATCACAGGGATGTTAGGAAGTATTTCTTCAGTCACAGAGTGGTCGGGAAGTGGAATAGCTTGGGAAGCGATGTAGTGGAGGCAGGTTCCATACATAGCTTTAAGGAGAGGTATGATAAAGCTCATGGAGCAGGGAGCGTGACCCAGTAGCGGCCAGTGAAGAGGCGGGGCCAGGAGCTATGACTCGACCCCTGCAACCACAACTAGGTGAGTACAACTAGGTGAGTACACACACACACACATGGCGCAGGGAGAGTGACCCAGTTTCGGCCAGTGAAGAGGCGGGGCCAGGAGCTATGACTCGACGCCTGCAACCACAACTAGGTGAGTACGTACACACACACACGCGCGCGCGCATGTACGTGCATGAGCGCACTCGCGCCAGCATTTATAGACGCACTTAAGTATCTGTCATAAAAGACAAGAAAGAGAATATATATTAAAGTTTCACTACAGTGAACAAGGAGAACAAAAGGAGGCAGTTTTGAACTGAGAGAAAAGTGCCAGAAGAATACAAGTAAGTTATTTTCTCATAAAAGTTGAATAAACGCTAAAAATAGTATACAAGAAGAGATAGTCAACAATAAAGACGAGTCACTACTGAAAAAACTCTTCCCCTTTAACTGTACAAAGATAATTCACACTAGGAGAGCAGAAGAATGGCCTTGCTGACTTTAGTTGAAAAAAAAAACCCACTAAAACAGTATACAAGAACAGAGATCCACCATTAAAGACGGTTCAGTATTGATAAAACTCTTCTATTATAGCATGCCAAATATAATAATAATAATTCACACAGGGAGAGCAGAGGGATGTTCTCGCTGACCAAAGTTTATGGGAGGTCTCAAAGCTGTAGTTACAAACAACTTCTGAACTACAGATTATCCAAATATGATTAAGGTAACAATAAAAGAGCCATACTAAGTATTGCAGTGTGTTGCAGCGAAAGCAAGGAGAACGAGACTATTGTTTGTAAACAACCATAAAAAGTTAACGGAAATCTAATAGACAACTAGATACAATGATTATATTTCCCAAAAAGTTAAGCAAACGCGGGTCATTTAGGGCAATACGTGGTGGATGTATGATCCTCTATAGACTTCTTGGGGTCATGTCTCAGACCAGTCAGAGTGTAGGTGTTGCAATTAAATGTATGTAAACAAAACTGCGTGTTTTTTTTTTAATGGAACCTGTGACAGAGAAACGATGATGACTCGCTCGTGCCTAACCTTGTGTTCTTCATTGAAATGAAATTAAGTAACACCTATGATAACACATTCGAAGTTAATGGCCATGATATATCGAACTCTCAAAAAATTACCAAGTTAAGCTTGAGAAAACATACAGTTTTAACTCATCTCCATGCTGAGATGAGTTAAAAAAAGACTTAAGTATACATTCCTGTATGGTTAACCCAGTGTTGCTTAAAATACCGAACCTGTCAAGGACAGGAACTGTATTTGATGCTGCTGGGTTTTACTTCCTCGATAATGATCACAAAAATCGTCAGCAGCACAGGCGAGTCCCTACTTTTTTAAATACTCTCACCCAACGACTGTTTTCTCTAATCATTAGGATCCCAGATCTTAAAATGAATTTTTTTCTTCTCTGACGAAGAGAAAGACGAATTACGTTACCTACAATTGCCACCTCTAGTCCAGGAAAGAAATAATGTGAGTCCTGGATTACTTTATTGTACAGATTGTTTCATGGAGATGGGGATTACTATGAATTCTTTGCATATAAAAGCTAGTAGTCCCTATTCTTGAAATGGAGTCTTTCAGCATTTTGACATTCATTTTTAGATTTAAGTAATCTGCTGTTTTAATTCATTTATCTATAATTATTTTTCCCTGGCTTGGTACGTCAAGTGGACGCAAGTACCTGACCAGCTAACCTAACTTCGTATCTAACTCCATGGAGATGTACAGTCGAAGCTAAGGGAGATGTACCGTATAAGTTATAAATATCTGAGGCCAGGAAAATATAGACTCTTCCTGAGTTAGGTTAAGTAAAATTTGTCAGGAACCAAGTGTGTCCCTGACGTTGGTCTAGTCATATGATGACCCACAACTGAAGCTTTTGGACTGGCATGCCGGTCCACCCCTTTAAAATTCATAGTTATTGCATCGGGAGTGTTGTCTCACATTATTAGACATCTGTAAGGCTACGGAAAAACTAGCTGCAAGAAACGAGTACTGTACCTTCAACTCTCTGAAGATACATATATAATTTTGGAACTTAAATCTCAAGAAAGGTACATAATACAGTTTCTTAACCTTCACTGTTTGTTCTAGGTCTGATCTGTTATTGTAATTCCATTCTGAAGATTATCATACTTTATTGCATATTAAATCAGCATTGTTGAATTAGTTTTATCTTTTGTTTTGTTTTGTTTTGTTTTACAAATTATCGAACGGATGGAAATTGAACCCATGGCAGGTGAGTTTTAAAATTCAAAGGCCAGTGCGGTAACCACTTGACCAGCTGGATGTAACAAGATTAATCCAGCTAGTTATATTACCATACACTCTAGGGAGGTTTTGCTTCACCTTAGACAGGTTAAAATTAAATCATTTTGTTATTTGTGTAATAAATGACTAAGATTTCTTCCAGTTCATTTGACACCACAATCTCGAGTTTCAAATAAAAATTTCACATTATCGTCATTTTAACAAAATGGGGTTGAAAATTGCAGGACTCTTATCACCCTACAGTAAACACAGTAGAGACGAACACGCTACCACTACACTGATGTGGTAGACGAGGACAGTCTCGACGAGCGATTGAGCAAGAGAGAGTCAGTCACACAGTAGGGGATGGAGAAGAATAGTGTGTGTGTCAGCCACAGAGTAGGGGATGGAGAAGAATAGTGTGTGTGTCAGCCACAGAGTAGGGGATGGAGAAGAATAGTGTGTGTGTCAGCCACAGAGTAGGGGATGGAGAAGAATAGTGTGTGTGTCAGCCACAGAGTAGGGGATGGAGAAGAATAGAGAGTCAGCCACAGAGTAGGGGATGGAGAAGAATATGTGTGTGTGTGTGTGTGTGTGTCAGCCACAGAGTAGGGGATGGAGAAGAATAGAGAGTCAGCCACAGAGTAGGGGATGGAGAAGAATACTGTGTGTGTCAGCCACAGAGTAGAGGATGGAGAAGAATAGTGTGTGTGTCAGCCACAGAGTAGGGGATGGAGAAGAATAGTGTGTGTGTCAGCCACAGAGCAGGGGATGGAGAAGAATAGTGTGTGTGTGTGTGTGTCAGCCACAGAGTAGGGGATGGAGAAGAATAGTGTGTGTGTGTGTCAGCCACAGAGCAGGGGATGGAGAAGAATAGAGAGTCAGCCACAGAGTAGGGGATGGAGAAGAATAGAGAGTCAGCCACAGAGTAGGGGATGGAGAAGAATAGTGTGTGTGTCAGCCACAGAGTAGAGGATGGAGAAGAATAGTGTGTGTGTCAGCCACAGAGTAGGGGATGGAGAAGAATAGTGTGTGTGTCAGCCACAGAGTAGAGGATGGAGAAGAATAGTGTGTGTGTCAGCCACAGAGTAGGGGATGGAGAAGAATAGTGTGTGTGTCAGCCACAGAGTAGAGGATGGAGAAGACTAGTGTGTGTGTGTGTCAGCCACAGAGCAGGGGATGGAGAAGAATAGTGTGTGTGTCAGCCACAGAGTAGGGGATGGAGCTGAATAGAGAGAGTCAGCCACAGCTCATCTCTTACTTGTCAATAAAATGGAGCTATTGAGTAGACCTTAACACAGCATGAAGTGAATGACATTCGCAACCAGAGGCAGACGGAAGAGAAATGGTAAGACTGAGAAATTGAGACAAAAATATGTTTAGAAAGAACTCAAGAAAACGAGGTGGACAAAGACCCATATAAAAAACAGCTCTCCCCCCTAAGGCACAAGTAAAAAAGGCGCCTCTTGGGAAGCTAATTCTCTTACACTATCTACACAGAAATACAAAAACGTGGGGGAATAAAAAGGCTCACTTTATAAATGTAGTGTGTACAGTATGTATATAAATATTTAGTTATACGCGTCACACTGGAGGCTTAATGCCAGGTTACTGAGATTATAAGACATATTTAAAAAATGACTAACAATGACAAATTTCATGACATTTAAAGCTGTGTGACTTCGGCTCGGCTACGCATTGAAATTATAATGAGATCAACAAATATCAGGCGCCTGTCAGTATCTGGAAGATCCTTATCCGAATCACGATCACATTCCAGCTGAATTCTTAGGCCAAGTCTTTTTCGAGGTAGTAAGACTCGGTAAGAGCTTTATCGATTATGTTACTCTGTCAGTGTGGAAATGGAAAAAAAAACCAGCTACTCTCTTGTTCGCTCGCTCTCTCACTACCCCCTCTTTTTTATTTATTTACACAATTATTTTACGGGTTAGGTTAAGATTTCTTACGTTCAAGTACAAATTAAAACTTTTATCTATCTCAGCTCATTTGAAAGCTTTATTATTGATACAGGAAATACAGAGTCAATAGGATGAAGTTGGAGCTAATTCATTTAGTCAACTATTTCATCGATGCCATGATGCTGTACGTATGTGTTACAGACTCGAGCCATTCTAGGAATGTATGATCTCAGATGAGGTGATGTTTTGAGAAGGGTACAGCTGTTGGCTGTTCATCTTGTTGTGTAGAAGCTGTCCCCTCACTGTCTGCGAAGTGGAGACAAGTGTGGTACCTTGACAACACTTGACTTGTACATAATAAGGCCACCCACATCCCTCCGGTGTTGAAGGCTCTGCTGAAATGAAAAAAAAATATTTCAAGGCGGAGATGAGTCGTCTTGCTCTGTGCTGTATTATGTCAAGGTTTTGGATGAACCTGGGGTAGGCAATTCAAGAAAGTGGAGAGTACTCAAGGTGAGAGCACACTTGTGTCTCGTACAGTTTTGCAGCCTCTATTGTCGAGCAGGTATGAGATATCTGCTCGACAGTAGACAGTAGCTGAAAATTGGAGATTAATGAGTAAGTAAATGTCAGAACCCAGTCTTCATATGCACGGGATTTTCCAATGAGTTGAAGGACTTTGAAATAGACAATGGCCAAAGCACACTTCCCTGCAGAACACAAGCACTGACTGAGCGTTTTGTTGACTCTGTCTCACTGAGAACTACTCATCGAGTTGTATTTTGAAAGTTATCATTAAAGAGGCATTGTGAGGAGCCAATGACTCCTAGTGCTTGACGTTTTGTGAAGAATCCCTGATGCAATACTCGGTCGAAAGCGCCAACAATGTCCAGTGCTGCTACACAGCTGTTGAGAGGTTTAACAGCAGCAGAATGAACTTTTCTGAAAGCGAAAAAGGTAGTTGTAGTCGGAAAACGCTCTCTTCTGCTGTTACAATGTTGTCTCAAGAAATCTTCACAGTGATTGACTGGAGTTACACTTGTCTGTAGTTGCTGATTTCCGCTCTGATCTAAAGTGAACAGAAAAGGTTATTTACACTGTGCCAGGCAGTTCTGCTAGATGCAAGTTAAGAGGTGATACATGCTGGTCTACCCATCTGCTCAGCTATGTTGATCTAGGTCTCTCTCTCTCTCTCTCTCTCTCTCTCTCTCTCTCATATACACGCAAGTAGTGGAAAAAAGGTTGCAGTACGATCACCGGCACTATGAGTGCCTCATCATGGGGGTCATACCTGGTGGCTTGCCAGGTATGCCCTGGTAAACCTCCCACGAGGGCTTCCGGTCGATCGGAAAGATATTTTCCGAGTTTGGAAGTCTATCAACCACGCACCTCACGCAGCGCCTGCTACCTCACTTATTTGTCCTAGGCATTTATCCCGTCTCTCTTATTTATTTATCTACATTTATAATCTACTCGTCCTCTCACCACTATCTACTTTTACTCTCCTAACCTTCTCCCTCACACTATTACCTGCAAGCACATCCTGTCACCTCCCCGATATGCTATTACCTTCATCTCTACCACTGTCACTACCACCCTTTCACCCTCACCTTATCTACCACCACTACTACTATGGCTACACCCACTTCAAGCTATTGTAATACCACCATTTACTATCACTACCACAATTATTATCACCCATAAATTCACAACTCGTATGTTTTCTTACACAAACACACATACACAGCCAGGAGCTGAGTCTCGACCCCTGCAACCACAATTAAGTGAGTACACACACACACACGATATTAATGTATAAGAATTAAGGTGAGGTGTTGTAGTAGTATTTAGAGATTCAATATATTAATGGAGTGTTGCATGATAATGCTACAGTGTTGAAGTGCAGTTTACTGATGTTGAAATGCTGAACTGTTTTTTTATGCAGTATCCTAAGTTCCTTTTCTCTATCAAAATTCCATCATTTTTTCTCCTCTTCCTTCCTTTTACTTTCCCAACTTCGCTGCAAAATTATCTTTACTCTATTAATTGTCTTCATTTTCACTTCCGCCTTAAAAGTCCTTAGTTTCACACCTTTCACCTCTTCCCCTTCACCCCTTAATA
>WNWK01007461.1:0-50000 GCA_009830355.1 Cherax destructor | reverse complement strand
AGGAACTGTGTCGAAGGCCTTCCTGCAGTCCAGGAAAATGCAATCAGCCCACCCTTCTCTCTCTTGCCTTACCTCTGTTACTTTATCATAGAACTCTAGGAGGTTTGTTACACAGGATTTGCCTTCCCGGAATCCGTGCTGCCTGGTGTTTATTATCCTGTTCAGCTCGAGGTGCTCCACCATTCTTTTCCTGATGATTTTCTCCAGGACTTTGCACACTATACATGTAAGTGACACCGGTCTATAGTTTAGTGCCTCTTTTCTGTCTCCTTTTTTAAAGATGGGGACTACGTTGGCCTTCTTCCATACCTCAGGTAACTGCCCATTTTCAAGGGATGTGTTGAATATTATGGTAAGTGGCACACTCAGTACCTCAGCTCCTTCCCGAAGAACCCACGGGGAGATATTGTCCGGACCCATCGCATGTGTGTGTGTGTGTGTGTGTGTGTGTGTGTGTGTGTGTGTCTGTACTCACCCAGTTGTACTCACCTAGTTGTGGCTGCAGGGGTCGATTCATAGCTCCTGGCCCCGCCTCTTCACTGGCCGCTACTGGGTCACTCTCCCTGCGCCATGAGGTTTACCATACCTCTTCTTAAAGCTATGAATGGATCCTGCTTCCACTACATCGCTTCCCAAACTATTCCATTCCCGACCACTCTGTGACTGAAGAAATACTTCCTAACATCCCTGTGATTCATCTGAGTCTTCAACTTCCAACTGTGTCCCCTTGTTGCTGTGTCCCATCTCTGGAACATTCTGCCTCTGTCCACCTTGTCAATTCCTCTCAGTATTTTGTGTGTCGTTATCATGTCTCCCCTATCTCTCCTGTCCTCCAGTGTCGTCTGGTCAATTTAAATTAACCTTTCCTCGTAGGACATACCCCTTAGCTCCGGGACTAGTCTTGTTGCAAACCTTTGCACTTTCTCTAGTTTCTTTACGTGCTTGGCTAGGTGTGGGTTCCAAACTGGTGCTGCATACTCCAATATGGGCCTAACGTACACAGTGTACAGGGTCCTGAACGATTCCTTATTAAGATGTCGGAATGCTGTTCTTAGGTTTGCTAGGCGCCCGTATGCTGCAGCAGTTATTTGGTTGATATGCGCCTCAGGAGATGTGCCTGGTGTTATACTTACCCCAAGATCTTTTTTCCTTGAGTGAGGTTTGTAGTCTCTGGCTCTCTAGACTGTACTCCGGCTGCGGTTTTCTTTGCCCTTCCCCAATCTTCATGACTTTGCACTTGGTGGGGTTGAACTCCAGTAGCCAATTGCTGGACCAGGCTTGCAGCCTGGTAGTCGTCTGATTGAATTCTTCTCATCAACTTCACATCATCTGCAAACAGGGACACTTCGGAGTCTATTCCTTCCGTCATGTCGTTCACAAATACCAGAAACAGCACCGGTCCTAGGACTGACCCCTGTGGAACCCCACTCGTCACAGGCGCCCACTCTGACACCTCGCCACGTACCATGACTCGCTGCTGTCTTCCTGACAGGTATTCCCTGATCCACTGGAGTTCCTTCGCTGCTATCCCTGCCTGGTCCTCCAGCTTTTGCACTAATCTCTTGTGTGGAACTGTGTCAAACGCCTTCTTACAGTCCAAGAAAATGCAATCTACCCACTTCTCTCTCTTGTCTTACTGCTGTCACCCTGTCATAGAACTCCAGTAGGTTTGTGACACAGGATTTCCCATCCCTGAAACCTTGTTGGCCGTCGTTGATAAGCTCATTCCTTTCTAGGTGTTCCACCACTCTTCTCCTGATAATCATCTCCATGACTTTGCATACTATACATGTCAGTGACACTGGTCTGTAGTTTACTGCTTCATGTCTGTTTCCTTTTTTAAAAAAATTGACTACATTTGCTGTCTTCCATTCCTCAGGTAGTCTCCCTGTTTCGAAAGATGTGTTGAATATTGTTGTTAGGGGTACACATAGCGCCTCTGCTTCCTCTCTCAGGACCCATGGAGAGATGTTGTCCGGCCCCATCGCCTTTGAGGTATCTAGCTCACTCAACAGCCTCTTCACTTCTTCCTCGGTTGCATGTATTATGTCCAACACTTGGTGGTGTACCCCACCTCTGTCTTTCAGGAGTCCCTTCTGTTTCCTCTGTGAACACTTCTTTGAAGTGAACACTTTCTTTGAATGGGAGTTCCTCACATTCTTCGTGGTCGTTTCTTGTGATCTCTCCTCCTCCTTCCTTCCTTCCCTCCTTCCTTAGCCTGATCACCTGGTCCTTGGGTCGGATTTGGCTTTCGCTGCTATGTCATTTTCATATTGTCATTGGGGCTCCCTTCTTACCTGTGTATATTCATTTCTGGCTCTACGACTGCTCTCTATTCTCCTGGGCCCTTCGCCTTCTATACTTCTTCCATTCTTCAACACACTTGATTTTGGCCTCTCTACACCTTTGGGTGAACAAAGGGCTAATCCTGGTTTTTTTATTATTCCTGTTACCCTTGGGTACAAACCTCTCCTCAGCTTCCTTGCATATTGTTGTCACATATTCCATCATCTCGTTTACTGACTTCCCTGCCAGTTCTCTGTCCCACTGAACCCTGTTCAGGAAGTTCATGCCCACGTAGTCCCCTTTCTTAGTTTGGCTTCATTCGTCCAGCCCTTCTTGCTTTCCACTCCACTTGTAACTCTACTGTGTATTTGAAGCTTTAAACCACATGATCACTGGCCCCAAAGGGCCTTTCATATGTGATGTCCTCAATATCTGCACTACTCAAGGAGAATATTAGGTCCAGTCTCGTTGGTTCATCCTCTCCTCTCTCTCTCTGGTAGTTTCCCTTACGTGTTGGTACATGAAGTTCTCCAGTACCACCTCCATCATCTTAGCCCTCCACGTTTCTTGGCCCCCATGTGGCTCCTAGTTCTCCCAATCGATTTCCTTGTGGTTGAAGTCACCCATAATCAGTAACTTCGCCGTGCGTGTGTGTGTGTCTGTGTGTCTGTCTCTGTGAAATACAAACATAACCAAAGCAACAGTAATCCTTGATATCATAAGAAAAAGTGCACAACAGAAGACATACTTCAAGTGATTATAGAATCCTTGAATCGTATGTAAAAAACAGAGAAATTCCTTAAAACAAAATTTTAAAAGTTTCGTGTTTATCTCGCCATCGCTCTGGGCAAGATTCTGGCGTGTGTGGATGCTGGGAACCATCTTCATGAGAAAGTTGAATCATTAGCGCAGCTCTTGTGAATGAGTCTGGAAGCCTTATTAGTCTTTCTGAAAAGCTTAGGGAAACGTCGAACAGCAGGACTGTGGTCGGCAGGAAAATTAATAGTTGCATGTAATAGCAACTAAAAGGAAGGAAGTGAATTTATGGGGGGAGAGAGAGAGAAAGGGTGGGAGAGAAAGGGCGGGAGAGGGGGAGAGAGAGAGAGAGGAGAGAGGGAGGGAGGAGGGAGGAGAGGAGGAGAGAGAGGAGAGAGAGGGAGAGAGGGAGAGAGGAGAGAGGGAGAGAGGGAGAGAGGGAGAGAGGGAGAGAGGGAGAGAGGGAGAGAGGGAGAGAGGAGAGAGGAGAGAGAGGAGAGAGAGAGGAGAGAGAGAGAGAGAGAGAGAGAGAGAGAGAGAGAGAGAAAGAGACTGTCTTCATTAGGCGTTTCCGAAAAAAATAGATTAGATTTTACCATCGAAGTAGCTAGTATATTGTGCACCTTTTGTGCATCCATACGCTCTTGCGTATGGATGCACAAAACGCCAAGAACTACGCCTCAGAAGAGTTTACAGGAGTACATCTACAGTTCACTTACCTGTTACAAGCAGATTTAGGAACTTTACTTAATATATCTTGTATCTTATTTTCAATAATAAGATATCCCTTAATTTCTTATTTCTGGTGAAATAGCAAATAAAACAACATAACTAGCTATGATGTAGAGACGAATGAGTCAAGATACTGGTACAACTACAATGAAATGTGGATCACAGATACACATATATGTGAACCACATACAACGCAACTGTGGTACAAGACACAGTTGTTGCAGGGTAAGACATTTGTGACACGTGAACTAGACAGCTGTGTTAGAGGGACAGCAAGGTCCCTGTAACATAGGGAAACAGTCATTAATCAGTGGTAGTAGTGATGGGTTAGGTAGTAAGGGCAAGATAACAAATATTGCTGCACAGTTTGTGTATATGAAAATTAAAAGTATACATGTTTGTTAGAGATAAAGAACATTGCAAGGTGCTCGACTTCGGGCTCACTTTGCAAGGTGCTCGACCTCGGGCTCACTTTGCAAGGTGCTCGACCTCGGGCTCACTTTGCAAGGTGCTCGACCTCGGGCTCACTTTGCAAGGTGCTCGACCTCGGGCTCACTTTGCAAGGTGCTCGACCTCGGGCTCACTTTGCAAGGTGCTCGACCTCGGCTCACTTTGCAAGGTGCTCGACCTCGGGCTCACTTTGCAAGGTGCTCGACCTCGGGCTCACTTTGCAAGGTGCTCGACCTCGGGCTCACTTTGCAAGGTGCTCGACCTCGGGCTCACTTTGCAAGGTGCTCGACCTCGGGCTCACTTTGCAAGGTGCTCGACCTCGGCTCACTTTGCAAGGTGCTCGACCTCGGCTCACTTTGCAAGGTGCTCGACCTCGGCTCACTTTGCAAGGTGCTCGACCTCGGGCTCACTTTGCAAGGTGCTCGACCTCGGCTCACTTTGCAAGGTGCTCGACCTCGGGCTCACTTTGCAAGGTGCTCGACCTCGGGCTCACTTTGCAAGGTGCTCGACCTCGGGCTCACTTTGCAAGGTGCTCGACCTCGGGCTCACTTTGCAAGGTGCTCGACCTCGGCTCACTTTGCAAGGTGCTCGACCTCGGGCTCACTTTGCAAGGTGCTCGACCTCGGCTCACTTTGCAAGGTGCTCGACCTCGGGCTCACTTTGCAAGGTGCTCGACCTCGGGCTCACTTTGCAAGGTGCTCGACCTCGGCTCACTTTGCAAGGTGCTCGACCTCGGGCTCACTTTGCAAGGTGCTCGACCTCGGGCTCACTTTGCAAGGTGCTCGACCTCGGGCTCACTTTGCAAGGTGCTCGACCTCAGGCTCACTTTGCAAGGTGCTCGACCTCGGGCTCACTTTGCAAGGTGCTCGACCTCGGGCTCACTTTGCAAGGTGCTCGACCTCGGGCTCACTTTGCAAGGTGCTCGACCTCGGGCTCACTTTGCAAGGTGCTCGACCTCGGCTCACTTTGCAAGGTGCTCGACCTCGGCTCACTTTGCAAGGTGCTCGACCTCGGGCTCACTTTGCAAGGTGCTCGACCTCGGGCTCACTTTGCAAGGTGCTCGACCTCAGGCTCACTTTGCAAGGTGCTCGACCTCGGGCTCACTTTGCAAGGTGCTCGACCTCGGGCTCACTTTGCAAGGTGCTCGACCTCGGGCTCACTTTGCAAGGTGCTCGACCTCGGCTCACTTTGCAAGGTGCTCGACCTCGGGCTCACTTTGCAAGGTGCTCGACCTCGGGCTCACTTTGCAAGGTGCTCGACTTCGGGCTCACTTTGCAAGGTGCTCGACTTCGGGCTCACTTTGCAAGGTGCTCGACTTCGGGCTCACTTTGCAAGGTGCTCGACTTCGGGCTCACTTTGCAAGGTGCTCGACTTCGGGCTCACTTTGCAAGGTGCTCGACTTCGGGCTCACTTTGCAAGGTGCTCGACTTCGGGCTCACTTTGCAAGGTGCTCGACTTCGGGCTCACTTTGCAAGGTGCTCGACTTCGGGCTCACTTTGCAAGGTGCTCGACTTCGGGCTCACTTTGCAAGGTGCTCGACTTCGGGCTCACTTTGCAAGGTGCTCGACTTCGGGCTCACTTTGCAAGGTGCTCGACTTCGGGCTCACTTTGCAAGGTGCTCGACTTCGGGCTCACTTTGCAAGGTGCTCGACTTCGGGCTCACTTTGCAAGGTGCTCGACTTCGGGCTCACTTTGCAAGGTGCTCGACTTCGGGCTCACTTTGCAAGGTGCTCGACTTCGGGCTCACTTTGCAAGGTGCTCGACTTCGGGCTCACTTTGCAAGGTGCTCGACTTCGGGCTCACTTTGCAAGGTGCTCGACTTCGGGCTCACTTTGCAAGGTGCTCGACTTCGGGCTCACTTTGCAAGGTGCTCGACTTCGGGCTCACTTTGCAAGGTGCTCGACTTCGGGCTCACTTTGCAAGGTGCTCGACTTCGGGCTCACTTTGCAAGGTGCTCGACTTCGGGCTCACTTTGCAAGGTGCTCGACTTCGGGCTCACTTTGCAAGGTGCTCGACTTCGGGCTCACTTTGCAAGGTGCTCGACTTCGGGCTCACTTTGCAAGGTGCTCGACTTCGGGCTCACTTTGCAAGGTGCTCGACTTCGGGCTCACTTTGCAAGGTGCTCGACTTCGGGCTCACTTTGCAAGGTGCTCGAGTTCGGGCTCACTTTGCAAGGTGCTCGAGTTCGGGCTCACTTTGCAAGGTGTTCAAGTTCGGCTATTTTTTACCTGCTTTTAGCCATGCAAATGCAATTCTAACTAATCAGAGGAATATAATGAATACATAAATAACCCCTCGCATATTAAAGAGGAGCTTACCACAACGTTTCGGTCCGACTTGGACGGGACAAGAGAGGTAGTTGGAAATGAAGAAGAGAGGTAGTGGTAGAGGTGGTAGTAGTAGTAGTATTAGTAGTAGAGTCAAATATTAAGAAAGAGGAGCACTGCAAGGAAGCTTGGGGCCCACAAAGGGTAAGAACAGCAACACAGGGTAGGAGCAAAACAGGGTAGGAACAAGAACACAGGGTAGGAACAAGAACACAGGGTAGGAACAAGAACACAGGGTTGAAGCAAGAACACAAGGTAGGAACAAGAACACAGGGTAGGAACAAGAACACAGGGTAGAAGCAAGAACACAAGGTAGTAACAAGAACACAGGGTAGGAACAAGAACACACAGGGTAGGAACAAGAACACACAGGGTAGGAACAAGAACACACAGGGTAGAAACAAGAACACACAGGGTAGGAACAAGAACACACAGGGTAGGAACAAGAACACACAGGGTAGGAACAAGAACACACAGGATAGGAACAAGAACCTGTAAGACCGTGATGACTTACGACTAAAACTCACGAGTATCCAACCAAATATCAGCCCTTGTTGACACTCATCAGATGCATCCTTCCCATTAATGACAACTTCAGTAAAAAAAAAGGGTAAGTTTTATATTTTTTCATAATTTAATTACCAATTTTTTATGAAGTCATTATTATAATTATCAATTATTAGTATTCTTAGTACTATTAAAGTACAATTTATTACATAATATTCATATGACAAATGTTTGGGGGTCGATCAACAATCTGAAACAACATGAAAATTTAATAATAAACATGGATCTATGATGATTATATTAAAATACAAGATTATATAGACATGTATACCCCTCCATGTTTGTGCTAAGTTGCTGTTAGTGAACACACATGAAGAGAGAGATACTAATCAGAGTAAATATACTCTAATCCACTGATGGATTTGAGTGCTACAAGTATATATAATCTGTGATGATGATAATGTCAATCTGTAGTGCACGTGTGTGTTCAACTGCACTCAATATAATAATGTGTTGACGATAAAAAATAACTAATTATTTTAAATCACACTATTTTATTAATTCAGAAGCATGAAAAATCCAAATATTTAATTATCAAAAAGTATATTAATACAGAAACTAAATAAATAATTCTCATGATACAGTAGATGTAGCAAGTACTGTATACATTTGATTAGTTTCACAATTATATATACAAGACCATTCTTATGATTAATGTAGCAACTATACATACCTGGAGAGAATACCGGGGGTCAACGCCCCCGCGGCCCGGTCTGTGACCAGGCCTCATTGAAAATCTCTAGATACTCCAGTAAACAAGCCAAGTGTAAAGATAAACACAACAATTATGCAAACGAGGCACCTCTAACCATAAAATCTCACACTTAAATACAGAACATTCCAAACTTCTGCTACTCTTCTTCCTTTTCCTCTTCCTCCTCCCTTTCCTCTCACTGCAGACAGTGACAATATTTAAAGCTGAATGAGAAAATGAATTTTTGGAGCCCATCTGAAAAGTGAGGTTCCCTTTCTCTGTTCAGTGACATTGCGTTTATGCGTGTACTCGCCTATTTGTGGTTGCAGGGATCGATTCACAGCACCTGGCCCCGCCTCTTCTCTAGTCGCTATTGGGTCCACTTTTTTCCTGCTCCAAGAGCCTTATGGTACCTCTTAAAGCTATGTATGGATCCTGTCTCTAGTACTTCACTCTCCAGGTTGTTCAACTTCCTGACAACTCTAAGGCTGGAAAGATACTTCTTACCATTACTAAGACTTATCTGAGTTGTTAACTTCTAGTTGTGTCTCCTTGTTCATATGTACTATCTCTTCAGACATTCTGGCCCTGTCCACCTCAATTACTTTCAGTATTTTATACCTCGTTATCATGTCTTCTCTATTCTTCCTGCCCTTCAGTGTAGTCAGGTTGAGTTCCATTAACCTCTCCTCATAGGACATACCCCTTAGCTCCGGAGCTAATCTTGTTGCAAACTTTAGCACTTTTTCCAATTTTCTGATGTGTTTGACCAGGTGTGGGTTCCATACTAGTGCTGCAAACTCTAATGTGGACCTGACGTACACAGTGTACAGTGTCATTAATGACTTCTTACGTATATGTCGAAAAGCTATTCTTAAGTTTGCCACGCTCCTATATGCTGCAACAGTTATTTGGCTGATGTGCTCCTCAGATGTTCTCGGTATTATACTCCAAAGGGGATACTTATAACTATCTCTTCTGTTATGTCATTCACATATACAAGAAATAGCACCGGACCTAGGACTGACCCTTGTGAAACCTCACTAGACATCCATCCATTCCGACGCCTCATCACGTACCACCACTATTTTCTTTGCCAGGTATTCGTTGATCTATTACAGTGCTTATCCTGTTATTCCTGGCTGCTGCTCTAGTATTTGTACCAATTTTTTTTGTGGAACTGCGTCGTGGTCCAATAAAATGCAATCTACCCATCCCTCTCTCTCTTGTCTTTGTTGACGTTTTTATTCTCTGTAATTAAATTTCAGTTTACATATCCCTAACGACTTCAATATTTAATGGCTGATACATATTAGGGCGTTAATAGTACCCATAAAGTAACGTTTGCCTGATGGAAAATATTTGTTGATGTATCAAAAACAATGAAAGAAACTTGGGAGCGTTTAAATCCGTGACATAACTGGAGAATATCTGATCGGCTTAAAAATTTTCACAACTGGAGTGATTTCCTGAAAACAAGTCTTAAGCTGCTATTGACTGTCCTAATTCCAGTTTCACAAATATAATGCAATAATAACGGAATTTATGCTCAATAACTAAAGAATGCGTCTCCTGATCAACTTCAAAACATTACTGACGATGTAATCTTTAAGAAAAATCATATACCACAAATTTAGTGTCAGTTCGTGATTTTTTTTCTGAAATATAATTAAAAAGTTGTAATCTTTCGAATCAAATCACTTAATAGAGAATCCCTCTTCTGATCGGCTTCAAACCCTGATTGCTAGTGTATCTTACCTGAAAGTGCTTTTGTATCAATTTTGGGCTGTGTCTGGTACCAACTTGCCAATTTTTGGCTACTTTTATTATATTGGATTTAAAAAACGTAATATTTTTTGTTTCAGGTTTGATGAGAATTTTAAATATAATGTAAATGAGGAACGAAAACTGTAAAAAAAAAAAAAAATATTCCCGTTTTTATGGCGCTCTTAAATCTGACTAGGGAAAACTTTGCTGTTCTCGGAATATTTTCATTTTTTTCTGTCACAAACTTTGGTTTACTTCAGAACGCCTGATTTCATCGGCTTCATATTTTTGAAATCTTGTGTGATGGATCATGGACGAGATTCCTGGGACTAGTTGCATGATTCCTGGGACTAGTTGCATGCATAATATGCACAATGTTACATTAGATATTCCCACATTTGTGTCCGCGTGGTGAGAACAAGTTCCTCTGACCGTCTTCAACAGTAATGAATTATACTAAAGAGAAGAGTGATTTATATAATGGTGTGTGTACAGACGTCTCTGCCACTTTTAATATCGTAATGTTAGTTTCATTTTACATTACTGAATTATTTTGCCTTAATTCAAGTGGTTCTTGATCTAATGAACTGGATTAGTCTTTCCTTTCAGTGTAACAAGTCTGACTGCCTCCCTTTAAAGAGGTGTTATATGACCCCTATGGGCTTTAGATTTTTCTCTGAATATAACACTTGTGAACGGTCTTCAGTGGCTGTTGCGTCTTATGGCAGAGACAGAATGTTTCACGAGGTTGACTGTGTACATAGAGATGATGTTGGATTCTGTGCAATAATTGGAAAATGTTATCATCTTCTCAGTTTTAAACTTTTAAAGCTGATGTGTTTTCCTCAAAGGCGGCCATCTATCGGTGGTCTTTGTAAGTTAACAGGAGCCAATTTTTTTAAATCAAATTGATTTATGTAAAATTACTGAAGAATGTCTCTTCTTAAAAAAGTCACGGTGATTGATTTCATTTATGTGCCTATAACATTTGTGTTCCCACAAGACCATTGTTAAAAATTCATTATGTATGGTAAGTTTGCATAAATCTTCTTAATTCCTTATTTACTTTCTTAAAAGCTGGTCTCTTAGTAAGAAAAAGTTTGGAATGATTTTGGCTTGAATAGATTCAAATTTGCCTTTTCTTTGGACTAGGAAAAAATCATTTCTGTTTTACATGCGATAATGTCTTGACGCAGCTCAACAGCTTCACCCCTTCCATTCTAATAACTTAATAATGCAAAATCTAAGCGACTTCAAGCATAATATGCTGTGTACTTTAGGAAATTGGTCTTTCATGCATTTTTGAAAGATGTGAATTACATAACGGAGTGATGTTTAGCGGTGCCCTGTGTCGGGTTTTAAGGAATTAGTGTGGAGTTTTTTTTTATCTACACCTACTGTTACTGGCTTCCATCGGCAACTCATTGTTTTTTTCATCTGGCTGCTGTCTTTCTCACCCTTTCTTTAATGTATATTGCTGTGAGCAATGCTGTTCCCGGATGCTTGGGTGTGTAGACTTTGGGACTGTTCTTGCAAGGCCTGTTGCCCACTAACATTATACCAGCATGGTCGTGCCTGTGTACTTAACTGCCCTACCCTGCTTTCTGCTCTGCTTAAAGTCATAACTGTCTTCCCAGTTATTAACCTGAGAATTAGGGAACGCACCTCACTTGTCTGACATCAACGTCCTCGTCTCAAATATGTTTCCAGTCAACCCGGTTCTAAACCGCTTACTCTCATAAGCCACTGCAGCTGTTTGCATCTCTGTTTGATGGCTGTTGCAAACTAAGTGTTGCTCATATTGCCCATGCATTAGTAACCTAGTCTAGTAGTAGTCTTGTGTTTCCAGGCCCAAGCCAACATGTGGCTTGCGCACCAACCCAGATATGCTCACAAACCTTTGTGAAGTCCAAAGGTGTACTACCAAGACGACCGCTGTTTACTCTACCTCATTTACCAAAAGCTTATTTGTGTGCACTGAGAGGCGAGGTAAAGAATCAAGCTTTGATGTCACGCCATGGACTCCGTCCTGATGACATAGATAAAAAAAATAGCCCTTCGTTCTTTCTTGTTTAACTGACATCACAGAGTGCGGTGAACCTCGGAAAATGGCAGCTTATGTTTACGTCCAGACAGATAACCGTGTAGTCCCAAGCCTGGATGTTCATCGCCTGGTTATCCTTCCTTCTTTCCTTATTTTATATTACTAGCATTTTTAATCGACGCTTAGTAGCATATCGACAGTGTGTACTGTATCTGTTGGTGCACAATACAGAACTTTTTGTTGGCACTGTCGTGATTGCCGCTCCTGCAATTTGATTTTTATTGGTTAATTCTAGTATGTTGCACCAGTGATGGAATCTGTGTTCCAGACTTCACCTGGAACTGTACGGCATTTATTAAACACTGCTGAAGAGCACTATTGTGCATTTTTTAATGGTACTATGTTTATTGTTATTGTTTATCATGTGATAATTATTTTTACTATTGTTACTGTTCAAGTGTTCCGTCAAATTAGTGTGTCTAGAACCGCTGTTTAGTTTCCAGCTATTTTTGTTTTGGTTTGCACTGTGATTTATTTTTATTTTGAGGGTCTCAATTTACTTGTTCAGTTGCTAAATTGTACTCGTGTTACAGATTCAGTATATCTTGTATTTTTGTCATATGTTGAGAATATTAAGCTATTAAGACCTACTTGCCGATAGCATATGTTATTTTTTTTTTCTTGGTTAACTTCAGGATTTCCATTATTACCCTATAAACGTTTTATTAATACCCTTGTGTGGATTTGTATACTTCGGCTTGTGTTAATTTCCTTCCGTTTGGCAATGTTTATGTGTATCCTTGTGGCAATAACCTGAAAGCTTTATTTCATGCAACAGTGGAAATGACCTTACGAGACCTTGCTCCCTCCTGTGCTCCCTCCTGATGTGAGAGTTATGCTTTGTTGTTGCATTTTTTAGGAAAGCCGGTTCATTCCTTGCTCGCATTTACATATTTGCACGGATTTGTTGTGCTTCCCGTCAGCTTATCTTCTCTTGTTGCTCCTGTGCAATACGTGCATAGGTACTCGCTATCCTCGTTTAACCTAAAGTTCATTACCATTGTATCTTACTAAATTTTAATGGTCTTTGTTAGTTGTCTTTATGACTGTTGCTGTAACCACGTCTGAGCCAGCATTCGTACATAGGTAATTCACCTCCTGACCTGAACCTGTCTAGACCAGAAAATAATGGGACTTTACCGTCAGGCAATCCGCCTCTACCTAGGCTTTAGCTTGCGATTGATATCACTAAGTTAGATGGTACGACTCAGAGTTACAAAGTTGATTCACAGCTATCAGACACACTGCTAACATTACAGATAAAGGTTGGGTAAATAAAAGTCTTGCAAACCGCACTTCTGACCGTAGTGTTACGAAATAATAAGACACTGGTGATCCTGTCACCAATCTGGAGACCCGAAATTACAACTATCTAGCAAGAAAATTTGAGGACGCCTCAGTTATCAGCAGCTGCTATGATGACCCTACGCTCCGGGGTGTCTTGAGATGACCGCTATTTGCAATAGTAATTTCTCTACAGGGATTGCCATTCTCGAGAGCAACTACTTGAAATGGTTCATGCCTTCTCTTGTGAGTGTCAATCGCCGTCTGCGGGGGGGACACACTGTAGAGGCTGACGCACTCACTAGAGTCTCGTGATCGAGAATGTGACCCTGAAGTTGTTGAGGGTAACTTCTGCAGGATATATTTCGATGTTTTTTTTCTAATTGTTGGATTGCATTTCCCATCTTTTCGATAACATTTTCTATACACTGTAGGAATGTCATTAGCGTACCTGCCCACACTTCCCTTATGACCTTTACCACCATTTCATATAATGTGATCTCTCCTGTATACGCTAAATACACACACGCACACACACAGGCCGACAGACACACACACAAGGAAACTAGAGAAAGTGCAAAGGTTTGCAACAAGACTAGTCCCGGAGTTAAGGGGTATGTCCTACGAGGAGAGGTTAAGGAAATCGACCTGACGACACTGGAAGACAGGAGAGATAGGGGGGGATATGATGACAAAATACTGAGAGGAATTGACAAGGTGGACAGAGACAGGATGTTCCAGAGATGGGACACAGCAACAAGGAGTCACAGTTGGAAGCTGAAGAATCTGATGAATCACAGGGATGTTAGAAAGTATTTCTTCAGCCATGGAGTTGTCAGAATGTGGAATAGTCTGGAAAGTGAGGTAGTGGAGGGCAGGTACCATACATAGCTTTAAGAAAAGGTATGATAAATCTCATGGAACAAGGAGAGGACCTAGTGGCAACCAGTGAAGAGGCGGGGCCAGGAGCTATGACTCGACCCCGGAAACCACAATTAGGTGGGTACAATTAGGTAAGTACACACACACACACTCGGCCACATTTGCGGGTCCATCGTTGGAGTCACTTTATAAGTATCTTACGATGAGTCCTGATTCACTTAATATTTCTCATATTCTTAACTCATAAAACCTTAATACCTCTCTCTTGCTACTCCAGATAAAGCTCTTGCAATAAATATTGTCACATAGGACATACTACTGTGGTTACTACTTTATGTAATACTATTTATCATACTCATCAACACTTAATACTTTTCTCACTTATCTCATAAATATTCCCCTCTCATTCACAGCTCATATATCTTTCTATCAAACCACATAAAAAAATTTAAGTTTCGCTATCGTATATCATTAAAAACACACATCTATCTTATCACTGAAGCGTTCAAAAACTAACAGTTTCTCTCTCTCTCTCTGAGTTCGCAAATCAACACAAAAACTGTAAACTTCAATCGGTAAGACAATATACGCATATTTTTTTTAAGCACTTTAGTAGCACTTGTCTCCGGTGTAACCTCAGCAGAAATTCTAATAAGTGTTGCAGCAGCACGAACGGAACCTCCAAGACTAGACATGATGGCGAGAAGAGTAGACATGTTGACAAGAGTAGACAAGACAAGAAATTTGTTAAGATAGCAAATGGGCAGACCTTCTTATAGAAAGGAGGCCTATTACACTTGATCACTGTTCTAACGCCTCTTAAAAAAAAAATCATAACACTGTTTCGTATTTGTAATGCAGACTATTAACCCATATGACAGAATTTTAAATATTCCATAATCATATTTCAAAATGAATTGACCATTGCATAAAGTATTTGCCTTGAATTTTCAAAAAAAAAAATAGTGACAGCTTTGTCAATACATCTCACTACATATGGAATATATGGTATTATTATTACTGTTGTGAAGTAATGTGCTCCTACGATAAAATGAACTGATACACTTGCTACTTAGCTTATTGATGAATCCAAGATGTCGCAGCCGTCCCGAACACCTACAGAGGATACATCTATGGCCTCATTCTCCACAGCGCTGTAAGGTAAACATCAAGTGATAATAATATTGCCCCAAAGGAGCATATGCCCATATTTCAGTCTTTGATGGACTGAAAGGCGGTTTACTCACCTGTTTGGACTTAAAAGTCCACGCATAACCGCCGTCAATAGGTAAATTTTGATGCTCTTGAAATACAAGAACTGCGCAGTCCCCTGCCTGACAAGAACATAAAAACATATCTTGCTCGTGTAATGTGAGCGATGGTGTTGGTTCCACCATATACGGCGGAAATGCTGTCTTGATTGTAGAATGCCGCTGATGAGTCACCGTCTTGTTTCGATGGAGTTCACTTGCGAGTGTCTCTACGTTTGTCTTTTAGCGGTAATATGAAGCTGCGCACACTTATGAATATACCGCGATGTTATTCACTAAATGCGCTGGAACAGAGTTCTTATCCGATTTCCCGACGTTAGTGGAGATTAAATTAGAATAACGGACGCGTACGACTAATGTCTTTGTTGAGTTACGTCGTCTCGCGCCGTATGACCCCTCGCGTCGTATAACCTCTTCCGAGCCCATATTCAATCTAACCCCTCGTACAGCTTCTTGCAGCCTCGTGGTCCCTCGTGGGGCTTGTATCGCTGACATCAGCACAAGTTCAACAATTGCTACACGCTGCTACAAGTGACAATTAAAATGTTTGTGTCATCTAAACACCCCAATCACTGGAACACACGATAGTAAATTCAAGTGCAGAAACCAATACAACAGTTTACTGTAATCTTCCTGTTACGGCAAAGAGTTACATTTATCTCAAATGTCTATTAACTCACATACACTCGTTGCTACTTGGTCAGACCACGTGACACACTGTGGTCAGTACATCTGGTCTGTGTTAAGTTGTTTTTCTCAACCAGACTCGCCTCGTCTGGCCCTTTCCTAAGGGCGGAAAGGGTAGGGGCCCTTAACAAGGGTAGTAAGGGCGCATACCCCCCTCCTTTGGAGAATTTTCTCCACAACTGTGTTGTTTACATCTATACATAGTATTTCAGGCTTAGGGTATCTTTCAATGAACTTGCTAAATAGAGTAATAAATTCTCGGGGTTAATAGCAAGTAAGTTAAGAAACATCAATCTCTCTTCATTTTCATAATTTGTTAGAATATTAACTATGTTCATGGAAAGTTTGCCGTGTAATCTCAAGCTTTAATTCATTAAGGTGAAACATTCCATATATTTACCATATCAGATTTATGCTTCATAGCGATTGAAATAACGAAACAATTCGCTGTACTTTTCTGTATATATGAATGCATTGAGATATATATATATATAATGTCGTGCCGAATAGGTAAAACTGGTCAATTAGCAAGAACTCATTTAAAATTAAGTCCTTTCTAAAATTTTCTCTTAAACGTTTAAAGATATATTTTTTCATTTATGTTAATGTAAAAATTAATAATTTTGTACCAAAAGAAACTTAGAAAATTTACCTAACCTTATTATAACAAGCACAATTTAATTTAGCCTAATCCATTTAAATATATTTTAGATGAGTTTTCAACAATTTAATAATAATCAAATACAATTAAATATATTTTTCCGTTAGGTTCAAAAGGATTGTTTGCGAAAATATTGCATTCATAAATTTTCGCTTACCTTATTCGGCAAGAAAATGGTTGTTATTATTTAAGCCAAAATAGCAAGTTTTACCTATATGGCACGACAATATATATATATATATATTTGAACATGAGACATACCCTATTGCTAAAAACCGATTTACTACTTGTCAATGAAAAAAAAAAAGGACATTTTTTCAACTAATATTGAATTCTATTCCGTTTTTTTCTAGAGATCTGTTGCAATAACTGTTCCGTCATTCACGAAGTCATTATAAGTAATGATTTAATTATTTTTGTCCCCACATCACTTTTAAAGTCAAATAATACAATGATCGGGAATGGATGAGTAATTTACAACTAATGTTTCCAATTACTTCTAAATTATTTTATATTAAGTATTGCGTCAAATATCTGTGTTGGCCCCAAAAATTTGTTTCATTTTATAGGATCCATCTAATGTTGCCATGGCGATGAGCATGATATATACTTTTTTCCGGAAACACATTTTAACATCCGATCGTTCAAAACAAAACATTTTTGATAGTCCCGAAAAAAAGTGGGATTTAACCATAATGTTTAAAGTGCATTGGTGCACGGGATGACTATCCACCACAACTTGATCCAATTAAACCACTGAAATGATGGGGTTCGAGGCCATGGAGAAAGAGTCCTAAAACTCTAGGGCAGTACGTAAGCTACTTGGACTAGGACTCACGTGCCATGGTTTCAAGCCCCACCCGTTCCGTGTTTTTTTTGCAATCGTGTTTTTACTATTTCCTGTCTTTATCAAAGTAATAGCATATGTACAGTTCTCATCAGCATTCTGTACATTATTAATCCACTAAGGTGGTAGTAATCTGAGTGCCAGTCTACAGTCCACATTGTCAGTAATGTATTGGTGTAAAGGGATACTTTCAACATGAGAAATCATACATTATATCCATCAGTTCTATCCAACTTAAAAAGTGCATCGTCCTTCCGTTGTATACCAGAAATATTAGAGGTGTTTATTTTCATTATTCAACTAATGTTTATCCAGGAAAAATGCACTTTCAGGGGGATAAAGTCTTAAGAAATGTATCTCAATAAGCATAGAAAGAATTACTCTTTAAATTGTTAATACACGTATAAAATGTCCATTTAACCAAGGTCTGTGAAAATCCATTTACACACGTGACTTTTTCAACATCAAATTCTACATCATTAACTATCGTTATATCCAACCACCCTCAACCAATAAAGACGATAAATACAAAACTACCCATCAATGCCTTTTATCCTAAGTTCAGCAAAATGTTCAGTACAACGTTCGCCACACGATCGGATAACGGCATTCTTATATATCATAAATCCATTCCAGTGTCCCTGCATATCATATGTATATCATATCATATATATATGTATATCATAAATCCAATTCATTGTTCCTCGATGCAGACTGCGGAATAATTTTACATTGCCGTTGAGGATTAGCATTGAATATTTAAAGGGAATCAAATGAAGATGAATTCTTAAATCTTATGGAAATTAATATTCAGATTTCAATAAAAAAAATGGAAAATTAGGGCAAGCACAGCCAAATTCTAATTCAAGCCTTTTAAAGTGACCAAAGAGATCAGTATATTAAAATGCACCAGAACATTATTAAGCTTTAAGCCGCTTAGAAGTTACATGATCAAGTTTTCGTCATGCAAAGGTTAAAGAGTCACATGCGGCACCCAGAAATTAAATTTAAAAAAATATTTCAATTTTATTTTTCCTATTTCTTCTGAAAAAGCAAACTGGGGTCTACACCAATTAAAATCCACCCAAAATTTTCTTTGAGACTGGCCAGCCGCAAAGTAAAGCGAGTAAGAAAGTAAATAAATAAATATGTAAGGAAGTTAAGTAGGCTTAGCTTATATAACAAATATTTTATATTGATCTTGAGGTCAGACAGATGCTGTAGACACGTATAAGAACTTAATGTCGATTTATCCTGTGATAACCAAATAAAGTTGACCCTTGCGGCTTATTTCTGATTAGGAGAGACATACTCCAGTTCTCTCACAGAAATCAATTTGATTTAAAAAAAATTGGCCAGTGCCGGATCAGCCAGGCTGTGGTTCGTACGTTGGACTGCATGCGGCCAGCAGCAACAGCCTCGTTGATCAGGCCCTGATCCACCGGGAGGCCTGGTTGTGGACCGGGCCGCGGGGGCGTTGATCCCCGGAATACCTCCCAGGTAGACCCTCCAGTTAGACCCAACCTAACATGAAGAAATTTCCCTTGAGATAAACATTAAAGACAAAGCTGAGCAGAAGATGAATTATTTTGTTGAGGAATCCAACAAAACATATACTTAGCGTAAACACAAGAACGGGTGTCCTGTGGCTCGGTTGGGAACGCACTCAGCTCACATACTAAGTGTCCTTGGTTGGATCCCCGGCATGGGTGGAAACTTTAGGCATGTTTCCTTACACCTGCTGCCCCTGTTCACCTAGCAGTAGGTAGGCACCTGGAAGTCGACTGTTGTGGATGGCATCCTGGGTGGTGGTAGTTTACCTTAGATAGGGCTGGGCTGTGGAAGGATAACAGCTCTTAGCCTGTAAAAGTGATTTGAGGGAAAAGAAATCCTTCTATATAATACGATACATCAGCAAATGAACATTGATGCTGTTCACAATTGTTATATTATAATCGGAGGAAAGTCCTAAACCCGTAAGGGGTAATAAAACGTTTTTGGAATTGGAGGCATTCAAATTCGACCCAAATTAGCTGCATCCAGTTCCTAGGATCAAGAGCGTCTTACCAGCTTCAAGGACAAATAATGCATTATTGTAAAACGCCACGATACAATTTCGTAAAACAAGAAAGTCGTACATTGATAAACTAAAAAAAAGGCCACGAAAACGCAAATTTTCATTTTTTCCAGTTTTCGTAAATACACCAGCCGCCTCCTGAGCAAGATTCATTACTTGAAATTTTAAAGCCGATCAGAAGAGCCTGTCTTCAGTTATCACACGGAAATAAAATTTGGGAGTAACCTGTCTTGTGCATGAAAATAGTCCCCCAAGAATCATGTCTAGTATACATTGCACAAACGGTGAAATTTTGAAGCCGATCGAGTAATAACCAAAAATTTGAGAAAGCAAAGGAAAATGTTGCTGAGAATGTACCGAGAAAAATAGTCTTCCCTAAGTTAAACTTAGAAAAGCCATGAAAACGCAAATTTTTATTATTTTTTTAAGAATAAAAATAAATTTTATATTTTTAACACAAAAAGTTGATAAAATTGGCAAAAAAATACTTTGGCAAACTGGCATTCACACAGCCCAAAATTAATACAAAAATACTTCAAATTAAGATTCAACAACTCTTGGTGTTTGACGCTGATCAGAAAAGGGATTTTCTAGTCTAGTTGTTATATTGGAAGTAATTTGCTTAATAAAACTGATAAATTAAAATTTAAACAGCTCAAGGTGAGTGATAAACTTTGCTATATTTAAGTCCCCCAATAGTAAAATGTTGTAACCTATTACACAAAAGGCATTTCCCGGTAAGTGATCTCATTCCAACAATTCAGAGGTTTTTAACTATTTCAATAAAATTACAAATTTGCATCTACTCGGGTATCATATTTTCTTTAAAAAAATGCCCTATTTGTTTAAAATAGCTGGCAAATTGGAATTTAGGCCACTCAGATAATAGCATGAACTTTGTGTTTAAGAAAAAATGCAGACGTGAAAATTTGAAACACTTCAAATGAATCATTCTTCAGTTATGGCACCGATTTAAAGGAATCCAATATTTTTTTGTATACTATTTTACATTAACAAATTTGCCTGCATGCAAACGAAACATAAGATACAAGTCACCCCTTTCACCAGGAACCCATCAGATATAAGACTGGGTATAAAGTGCCCTTTCTCATGCTAACACTGTTAACATAGATTTTGTTAAATTTTCCAGAAATATCTATTGTATTGCGCTTACATGGCTCGAGACTTTTCAGACCTTGACTGCATCCTGAAATTCAACATATCATAAACATATTTATGGTAATTTTCAAAATTGTGGTCATTCTATTAAAAATATACTGTGCTCCACAAACAGCACTTTGTTTACTTTGTAATCTATCCCTACCTCAAATATTGTATCTACCTGGGGATCTACTACAGCAAGTTTCATAAAACTACGTTTAAAATTGGTCCATTCTAAATCGGGAGTATCGCCTGATCTCCGAAGGTCAATGTAGACTTTGCGTCAATGTTACCACCATGATTTCAGTATTTCAGTACCAATAAGCATTTTTCCAGCACCACCATACTAGTACTACTACTCACCCCTTTAAAAATCTTCTTTCTTATTCTTAAGATGATCTTCCAACGGCGTCTTCTTCACTGTGCCTCGCCACTATCAGGTCCCTGAAACAGCGGTTGCACACACGATCCATGATCCCCACCTTTGCTGACAGTTTCAGAAGATCGTTATCCAGCTCTGATAATTCCATAAGTTAAGGAAAATCCTGTGTCATGAGCAAAGTTAACGTGTCTGTCCTGGCAAAAATCTTTTATTTTGCAGTTCGTGCCTCGTATTAGAAACTCAGGGACAAGCGAGAGGTTTTCAAATGTAGGATTTTTTTTCCCTTTCACTATTGATAGTTTAGTTGTCTTAACACTGTTATCAATCAATGTATAGCAAATATGTCATCAAGTCACTGCTCATGCATCATGCATATTACCAAATTATTCCAATATAATCGTAACTCAGCATGATCAAATTCAAATGGGAAGTTTCTCACGGTAAACACCGAATATTACTTTGAAAAATACAACAAACTTTCCATTCACTATTCGGTCACTGAAATGTACACATCACCCAAATGCTGAAAGGATCTTTTAGTATAGGTTTCAACATTAATAAACATTGTTTCATCATGTTTACGTCTCTCGAAGCCTGGAATAAAAGGACGGCATACGTCGTTTACATAATTAACAAGGTTGTTAGGGTCCATTTACGTCGTTCATACTTCCAACATATGGTTCCAGAGCTCACATACTTCGCTCATACTTACACAAAGCATATTTTGCCAGGGTCCACATATAAGCCACTGTACCATGGTTCGGTTGCAATAGCGTTATTTCGATTTCGTGAGTCAGGGTTCATATATGTTCCGTACACAGCTAACAAAAATATACTACGGTCGACATGTGTACTTTACACCCACTGTAAGTGGTGCCAGGGATGAAATATTCATTTAAGAGTCCTAAGCAGTGGTCGAACTCTCTTCACTATCACCAGGACAAAGCTTCCGCACAGCAAAATGATAGGCGCTTGCACGACTATCAGCGTGCATTATTTGTCATGCTGTGACTCTGGCGAGAAAGAAATAGCGAAAATGAACTGTCGGGACAAACACTCAGAACAAACATTTGAAGAATGGTTACGTATTTACACGTTCAAAGATAGATACAAATTTTCCAGTTGTTGCATAATTGGTTGTCTGTTTCCTCACTGCCCCTCAAGGGAGGTTCCTTGACGCTGGTGAAGGGCTCTTCATCTAGGGAATTGAATCTGTGCTCCAGTTCCCTGAATTAAGTCTGAATACCCTTCCATCCCCCTCCCCACAGGCGCTGTATCATCCTACGGCTTTAGCGCTTCCCCATGATAATAATAATATACCCTCACTGTTGCATAATCTCTTTTTGTATTTCCACGCACATGGTTACCTACTTCCTCTTTATTGCACAACTAAGACTGATATTTTTTTATTATTTTAGTAAGTATAATAATATTTAACATCTTTGGAGAGTTGTCCTCATGTACTTACATTTATTTATATTTAATTTTTGTTACAGAATTAGTAGCACTTTTGAAACGTGCTTCATGTTTGTTTTTTTTGCCCATTATTCAGCACGTAACTGAAGACGTTAGTACATTCTACGTTTCAGGAATTATTTAAATAGAGAATCAGCAAATTAAGTGGTTTAAACTAATCGTACGTTTGATTTCAATTCAGTCGAAACGAAATTAACAAAAATACTGGAAAAAAAAATATAAATACTGTGTACATGTTACTGAAGGAATACTTGTCACTTAAGAGTCCGTATGCGGAGCAGGAGGCTCTTACCCAAGCTTTCTTTAAATTCAATATTGCTATTCATGGTAAACAATAGCTCTCCCTTGATCAATCAGCAAGACGTTTTTACATCTTTTCCGTCACTGTTATAAGTGGTCGAGATGTTTTAAGTAGCAAGACAATCAATATTCATATCTGTTGAGAAGAATTGCAACTCTTTCAGTATTGGATATCAATAATATAAGAAAAATATGCAGTCATGGCAAATTGGAAAGCATATTTTCCCCGGTAAACGTATATGAATATTTCCTATTTCCTCGGCTGAATTTCATAGTGAATTCGCAACAACTTTCATTGAAACAATACAATAAAATACTGCCATCGGGCAGAGCTAAGTTAATTACAATTATTATTGATAAACGGAGATACACAGTAGTTCCATAACTGTTGTTGACAATGATAAATGAAGGATCAGCTGCAGTCAGTATTTTATTTTACACATTTTACTAACTTATTGTTTTCAAGAACCCAATAAAAATACTGCATGTGTTACAATACTACGAAATGAGTAAACCTGTAGAGGCTTCACAGGAAGCTCCAAGTCTGTAAATAATTTACATCGGCAGAAATGAAAAAAAAAAACATTTCTGATTTTGTAAATATAAAAAGTAATAAAATGTTTTTATGAGAAACAAGGTTTAGTCTGTCATTTAGTAATAGACAAAAATCGTTTTTTATGGCCAAGATAATATTTATTAATTAGGTATCCCCAAACGTGTACCTTAAAGAGGTTGCCTGATTTTTTTTCTTCCTCCAACCTTATCATTTCTGCTTCTTAGCATGTTTAGATGTGCGTTTCATACTAGCACTACTTTCTCCAAGATGGGCCTGATATATACCATACAGTATCGCGAATGATACCTAGTGACGTTTCTCAAAGCTTTCTTTAAATCTACCAGCCACGCATTTGCTGTGACAGATATCCAGTTGATATGTGCACGTCACAAAAATAAGTGCTGCAGCAGTTATTTGGTTGATGTGCTCTGTGGTTAAATCCCAAGAACAACTTACCGTAAATAATATGGAAGTTTAGATTTATATCTGGTTATTCCTTGTTTGCTATTGTCAGCATCTCTGATTCGATAGCTTCTGGCAAGTTGTTTACATAAACATGAAACAAGACCGGTCGCAAAACTGTCAAATGTCAAAATCGACTCGTAACACTCGACCATTCTCAATCCTCCTTCCGGTAAATAAGTTGCCGTTTCTTTCTTGTTAATTATACCTTGATCAACTGAAGTGCTTTCTCTGTTATTCCAAACCGCTCCTTGAGCTTTCTACCACCCATCCCCCCCTCTCTCTCACTCACACTCTCTCACTCACTCACACTCTCTCACTCACTCACACTCTCTCACACTCTCACTCTCTCTCACCACTCTCACTCTCTCACTCTCACTCTCTCTCACACTCTCACTCTCTCTCACACTCTCTCTCTCACACTCACTCTCTCTCTCACACTCACTCTCTCTCACACTCTCTCTCCTCTCCACTCACTCTCTCTCACACTCACTCTCTCTCACCTCACTCCCCTCACTCACTCTCTCTCCACTCACTCTCCTCACACTCACTCTCTCTCACACTCACTCTCTTCACACTCTCACCTCTCCTCTCACACTCTCTCTCACACTCTCACACTCTCTCTCACACTCACTCTCTCTCACACTCACTCTCTCTCACACTCACTCTCTCTCACACTCTCTCCTCTCACACTCACTCACTCTCACTCCTCACTCTCTCACTCCTCTCCCCTCACTCACTCTCACACTCACTCTCATCACTCTCACTCTCACTCTCTCACACTCACTCTCACACTCACTCACACTCACTCTCACACTCACTCTCACTCTCACTCTCCACTCTCCACCTCACTCTCACACTACCTCACTCTACTCACTCACACTCTCACTCTCACACTCACTCTCACCTCACTCACTCACTTCCACTCACTCTCACCTCCACTCCCTCACCTCACTCTCACTCACTCTCACACTCACTCCTCACTCTCCACTCACTCTCACCTCACTCTCACACTCACTCTCACTCACTCTCACACTCACTCTCACTCACTTCACACTCACTCTCTCACTCACTTCTCACACTCACTCTCACTCACTCTCACTCCTCCACTCACTCTCACACTCACTCTCACACTCACTCTCACTCACTCTCACCCTCTCACCTCACTCTCACACTCACTTCACACTCACTCTCACACTCACTCTCACACTCACTCTCACCTCACTCTCCACTTCCTCACCTCACTCTCCTCACTCACCTCACTCTCTCACTCTCACATCTCACTCTCACCTCACTCTCACACTCACTCTCCCCTCACTCCATCACTCACTCTCACTCACTCTCACACTCACTCCTCCTCACCACTCTCCTCCACTCCTCTACTCACTTCACTCACTCTCTCACTCCTCTCACTCACATCCTCTCCTCACTCCACTCTCACTCTCACTCTCCACTCCTCCCTCACTCCTCTCACTCACTCTCACTCACTCCTCATCCTCCACTCACTCTCACCACTCACTCCTCTCACTCTCCTCACTCCTCCTCACTCTCCTCCCTCCTCTCACTCACTCCCTCACTCACTCCACTCCTCTCCTCCTCACTCACTCTTCCTCCTTCCTCACTCTCACTCCCCTCTCCTCCTCTCTCACTCCTCCTCCCTCTCACTCCTCCCTACCTCTCCTCTCACTCTCCTACTCACTCCTCTCCTCATCTCACTGCTCCTCCCTACCTCCCTCTCTCACTCCATCCCTCCTCTCTACTCTCCTTTCTCTCCTGTCGCTCCTTTCCTGGTACTCCCTCTCCTCCACCTTCTCTCTCCTCCCTTACTCTACTCCATTCTTTCTCTCTCCTCTCACTCCACCCTCTCTCTCCCTCTCACTCCACCCTTCTCTCTCTCTCCCTCTCACTCCACCCTTCTCTCTCTCTCCCTCTCACTCCATCCTTCTCTCTCTCCTCTCACTCCATCCTTCTCTCTCCCTCTCACTCCATCCTTCTCTCTCCCTCTCACTCCACCTCTCTCTCCTCTCACTCACCTCTCTCTCCTCTCACTCCATCCTTCTCTCTCCCTCTCACTCCATCCTTCTCTCTCCCTCTCACTCCATCCTTCTCTCTCCTCTCACTCCACCCTGCTCCCTCTCACTCCACCCTGCTCCCTCTCACTCCACCCTGCTCCCTCTCACTCCACCCTGCTCCCTCTCACTCCACCCTGCTCCCTCTCACTCCACCCTGCTCCTCTCACTCCACCCTGCTCCCTCTCACTCCACTCTTGCTGGTGCCGGTTCGTCACCTGCTTCAGGTACTAGGGACCCGACTGGCCCTTCGATACGTCTGACCTTCGCTCTTCTCTGACCTTGATTCCGGCTTCTCCTCGACGGTGCGGCAATTTTCAAATCGCCACCTGTCTCCCATCGGACCACCCGGTCCCACACCCAAACGACCAAGACCCACACATGACGATTCGACGCTTCCTTCTCGTTCATCTCAGAAATGACCAGCTCATCACACACTCCCCTTAAACTCTGTGTTTCAAACTACTCAATGGACAAAGTTTTTTACTCTGCGACCGACTTCTCCTAATACCTATCTTTCAGACCATAGTATTGGTAAAGCTCTGCTACGCCATGTTGGTAAAGACATCTCATTTCACGCTCCCCAAGAGCGGCACTCGCATCATCACGGTCCAGAATGCTGGCCAAGCTCGCGATCTTTCTCTTCTTACAACCATGATTCTGCTCCTGTTACTATTGACAAGCACCATTCCTCAATTCTTGTTGTGGTTCTGTCATTTTGCCCCACACCATTGTCCAACGGAATTTCAGACATGTGGTGATGACATTTTCGAGCAGCTTGAGCTCCAAGAACTCCCTATCCTTAAAGTTGACACTTTTGTCCTCCCTGCCAATAAGCGAAGACGTTATCCTTGCAATATAGCTCGTTTAACATTTGACTGCCGTGAACTACCACCTTCAGTTTACATTGCAGGTCAACGTTTACAAGTCCGAAAGGTGACCCCTACACCGCAACAGTGTAGAAACTGCTGGCGTTTTGGTCATCCAGCGAAATATTGCAGGTCCATGGCCGAATGCCCAGTCTGTGGTGCTGACGACCATGCCAGTTCTTCTTGTACTCTCCCTCCCTCTTGCCTTAACTGTCATGAGGCACATCCGTCATATTCTCGCCGTTGTCAGGTTTACCTGAATGAGCGGGAAATCCGTTGTCTCAAAGAGGCGGAAGGCTTCTCATATACTATGGCCGTCTCACATCTACGCCTTCAAGGGAGACTTCCCCGCATTTCCTATTCTCGAATTGCTAAACGTCGCCCCACTTCTGGGGTCCCAAATTCCACGGCTTCCTCTGTGGTCGCCTCATCCTCAATCACCCCTGTCTCGAATCCTTTTGATATTCTTGGCTCCGAGGTCCCTACCTCGGCTTTCCATACTGTTCACACTCCTTCCTCTACTCACTCGCACAATTCTGAGTCTACACGTCCTCGTCCTTCACCTAAACCTCAGCGCCCCCCTCCTCATAAGCCCGGCAAAAAATCCCTACTGCCAGGTTCTTCGCCTCTGACTAGTTCTATAACGTGTGTGGAGGTTCATCCTCCTCCTCATACACTACCTTCATCCCCTGTCCCCTCCCAAGCAACTTCGACAGTTTCCTCTTCTATCTCCTCGACCTCTACTTTAGTACAGTCTATAGACTCCCCGATCGTTGCTCACTCTTCTTCCATTTCTAATGTAGTCCCACATTCTGCATCTTTGACTTCCGAAACACTGGAAGCTATTGCAGAATATATTTCTGGACCGATGATGGACACTACTCCACCTGAGGTTCCTCATCTCTCTTTTTCGTCTCAACCCCCCTTCCTTCACAACGTCCTCCTCCTCCTCTGATTACAGGTCTTCCGCTACCTCCACATGTGGACTTTTCTAACCCTAGTCCATAGATTCCTCTCACTTCCACTTATATCTTTCTCTCCATAAATCATGGCTTATTTGCAGTGGAATATCCGAGGCCTCAGGGGTAACCGGGGTGAGCTTCAGGTGTTGCTCTCTCAGTTTTCCCTGTTGGGGTCTGTTTGCAAGAACCCAAATTACAATCCACTGTTATCAGGCCCTTTACAGGCTATGATTTGTTATATTCATCGGATCCTTTTCCGATGGAACCTTAACGAAAGTGCTCTTCTTATACGCACTGGTGTTCCATACCGTCAGCTCTATGTTCCTTCTTCCTTACATTACACCGCAGCCAGTATCCACTTGAATAAGTGGTATACACTCTGTTCTTTATATCTCTCCCCTTCGCGGGCAATGTCTATCCCAGATGTTGATTTTCTGGTTTCTTCCTTACCGCCACCCTTTCTATTACTTGGCGATTTTAACGCACACCATTTTCTCTGGGGGGGGTCGCACTGTGACTCCCTGGCATTCAGTTGGAGGCATTTCTTGCTTCTCTTCCCTCCATGTTTTAAATACGGGTACTCCTACCCATTTTGATCCCCGAACTCATTCTTTCTCCTGCATTGATCTTTCCATCTGCTCTTCATCTACTGTCCTTGACTTCACCTGGTCTGTCCTCCCGGACTTACATGACAGCGATCATTTCCCAATCATCCTTAAGTCCCCTCTGTTTTCTCCACCTCCTCATTGCCCACGCTGGCAATTTGACCGGGCGAAATGGGACCTTTACGCACATCTTACTGCCTTTCATGAGGTTCCTACCTCGTCCTCCATTGATAAGGTTTTATATCTCTTTTCGTCCTCTATCTTCACAGCGGCTTCACATTCTATTCCCCAAACCTCGGGCAAGCATCCTCAGAAGTGCGTGCCTTGGTGGTCTCTGCTTGTGCTCGGGCAGTGCGTTTGAAACGCGCTGCATGGGGCAGGTATCGGTATAACAGAACCACAGAGAGACTCCTTGATTTCAAGCAGAAGAGAGCTATTGCTCGCCGTGTCATACGTGATGCTAAACGCACTTGCTGGCGAGATTACGTTTCTACTGTCACTTCGGCTTCCTCGATGAGTGCAGTCTGGAAGAAAGTGCGGAAATTAAGTGGTAAATTCTCCCCCAACCCGGCTCCTGTTCTTCAGGTTGCTGGTGTCGATATAGCACACCCTCTTGCCGTTGCCACTGAAATTGGTAATCATCTCGTCCGCATTTCTCAGAGGCTCCATCTAAGCCCCTCGTTCCTTTCTTCTAAGTCTGCCAGCGAGTTAAATCCCTTAGATTTTTCTTCTCTTAGAGAAGAATCCTATAATGTGCCTTTTACCCTTCAGGAACTGGAGGCAACACTCTCTGCTTGCCGATCATCGGCAGCTGGGCCAGACGGCATACATATTCGTATGCTACAGCATTTACATCAGTCTGCTCTTACTGTCCTCTTACGACTCTTTAATCTCATATGGTCGCGAGGAGTTCTTCCCCAGCTGTGGAAGTCTGCTATTGTTCTCCCTTTTCGAAAACCAGGTTAATAGACGTTTGATGTGGTATTTAGAGACTCACAATAGTCTCTCCCCTAGTCAGTATGGCTTCCGTAAGGGCCGTTCTGCCATTGACCCCTTGCTGCGCTTGGATACGTATATTCGTAATGCCTTTGCGAATAACCATTCGGTTATCGCTATCTTTTTCGACCTTGAGAAGGCTTATGACACAACTTGGAGATATAATATCTTGGCCCAGGCCCACTCCTTAGGTCTCCGAGGCAACCTACCATTCTTTCTTAAGGCCTTCTTAACTGACAGACATTTCCGGGTCCGGGTTAGTAATGAACTCTCCCCGGAATTTGTCCAAGCTGAAGGTGTCCCCCAGGGATATGTTCTGAGCACAACACTTTCTGCTTGCTATAAATAATCTGGCATCTGTTCTCCCATTCAATATTTGGTCATTGCTCTATGTGGATGACTTTGCTATAGCTTGTGCAGGTGCTGACTGTCACCTCATTGCAGTTTCCCTCCAGCATGCCATCAACCGGGTTTCTGATTGGGCCACCACTCACAGGTTTAAATTTTCTAGTGGCAAAACTCATCAAATTACGTTCACTAGACGTTCAGTGGTCTCTGATCATCCATTGTACCTATACGGCTCACGTATCCCAGAACGTGATACAGTCAGGTTTCTCGGCCTCCTGTTTGACCGCAGATTGTCCTGGAAACCTCACATTACCTCTCTGAAGGCGACTTGTCATAGCCGGCTGAACCTCCTTAAAACCCTCGCACATCTTTCATGGGGGACTGATCGTAGAACTCTCCTTCGCCTACATTCGGCCCTAATTTTATCGAAACTCGATTATGATGACCAGATATATTCGGCAGCTTCTCCTGCCACTCTTTCCAGCCTTAATCCCATCCATCACCAGGGGTTACGCTTATGCCTTGGTGCTTTTCGTTCTTCCCCGGTTGAGAGCCTCTATGTAGAAGCGAACATTCCATCCTTGTCCGATCGTCGTGATGCACATTGCATTCGCTATTATGTTCGCTCTCATGACCTCCGCAATCCTTCCATGTATAGGATTGTCACAGATGTTAGTAGACGCTCGTTATTTGTTCGTCGCCCCTGTTTACTTCGTCCCTTTTCTCTTCGTCTGCATTCACTCTTGTCTTCCCTTCAGCTTCCGCCTTTATATGTTCATGTGGCTTCACCCTTTCCTCTACCCCCTTGGGAAGTTCCTGCTGTCCGTGTCTGTTCTATTCCTCTACCTTGCGCGAAAGCCCAACTACCTACGGCGGCTTCTCGCTCTTTCTTTCTAGACCATTTCTGTTCTCATTCCCATGCCATCGCAGTATACACCGATGGTTCAAAGTCATCTGACGGCGTCGGATTCGCAGCAGTGTTTCCGGACAGCGTCGTACGATGGCATCTATTACCCTCGGCTAGCATATTTATGGCTGAATTGTATGCCATTCTTGTGGCACTTATCCGTATTGCATCTATGCCTGTATCACCATTTGTGGTCGTTTCAGACTCCCTTAGTGCTTTACAGGCTATCCATAAAATTGATACATCTCACCCCCTAGTTCTTCATATCCACCTTTGGTTACGCCGTATCTTTAGCAAGCATAAAGATATTGTCTTTTGTTGGGTCCCTGGTCATGTTGACATACAGGGCAATGAACAGGCAGACACTGCTGCGCGGTCAGCAGTACATGACCTTCCAGTTTCATATAGAGGTGTTCCTTTCACGGACTATTTTGCGGTCATTGCTACCCACCTTCGCACCCGTTGGCAACAACGCTGGTCTGACCTGATGAATAACAAACTTCATTCTATTAAACCGGTTATAGGTTTCTGGCCTTCTTCTTGTCACCAATGTCGAGGTTGGGAGACTACACTCTCCCGTCTTCGCATCGGCCACACTCGTCTTAGTCACGGGTATCTCATGGAGAGGCTCCCTGCCTCTCTCTGTGAGCATTGTCAGGTTCCAGTGTCTGTTCGACATATTCTGCTGGACTGCCCACTCTATCAACGAGCACGCAGAATTTACCTCCAACGACGTCTTCGCTCTGCGGCCCTTTCTTTACCTTCCCTTCTTGCAGATGGACCCTCCTTTAATCCTGACTCTCTTGTTGACTTTTTGACAGAAACTGACTTACTACACAAACTCTGAAGATTATACCTCTAGCACCTCCCTCAGTCCCTTCTACCTCGATCTCTTGCTACCCTCTATCCCTGCACTATCCACCGTCATGCTGCATTCCATACCCTACTAATCATCCATCTCCCTCTTACAACCCACTCTCCCTGCATCCTACAATAACCTGCAGCGCTGTATAACCCCTGTGGTTTAGCGCTTCTATTTGATTATAATAATAATAATTCACTTTCATAAAACTGAAGTCCTCATACAGTAGGTCTTCCAAGTTTTGAGGATGTGCAGGAGCATTGTCCAGTAACAGGAGGCACTTGGGGCCCAAATCCTTTTCCTGTAGGTATTTTCTCACACTGGGGCCAAACACTTCATGGATCCAATCACTGAAAAGTTCCCTTGTGACCCATGCATTCTGACTAGCTCTCCACAAGACAATTTTTTTTTGACGACATTGTGTTTCTTGAACACACTGGGATTTTCTGAGTGATACACCAGTAAAGGCTTCATTTTAAAATCCCCAGTAGCATTATCACAAAACAAGAGAGTTAGCCTGTCTTTCATAGGCTTGTGTCCTGGCAGTGCCTTTTCCTCCTGAGTAATGTAGGTCCTGTTGGGCATTTTCTTCCAAAACAGGCCTGTTTCGTCACAATTGAACACTTGTTCGGGTTTCAAATTTTCAGTCTTTATGTAATCCTGAAACTCTTTTATGAATTTTTCAGCTGCACGTTTGTCTGAACTGGCAGCCTCACCATGCCTTACCACATTGTGTATGCCACTACGCTTCTTAAATCTGTCAATCCAGCCTCTGCTGGCTTTAAAATTACTAACACTACAATCCAGGCATTTTCTTTGCAAGATTGGCATGCAACTTCCTTGCCTTTTCACAAATGATTGTCTCCGACACACTATCACCCGCTAACTCTTTATCTTGATCCACACCAGTAACAACTTCTCAACCTCTTTGACTATTTGTGGTCTATTTTTGGCTAGCATATTAACACCTTTTGCAACATCAACTTCCTTGATTTGTTCCTTCTTAGCCAGGATAGAAGCGATAGTTGACCTGTTTTTGCCATACGTATATCCTGGCAAGCTCAGAAATTCGCACACCACTCTTGTATTTTTGTATTATTTCCTTCTTCATGTCTATGTTGTTTCTCACTTTCTTCACCACAGGGGTACAACTAGGAACTTTCTTTGGACCCATGGTAGCTTATTTCACAGTCGCACTTAATGAACAAGCTCCAAACACAATTAATTAATTGTGAAATGTTTGGATGAGCGTGCAGGGTAATGTTCACTCAAGAGTAAACAACTCTAGACTGGCTCACAGTGCTTGCACGCCTCGCCGCGCAAGCGCCTGGGCGGACAGGTCTGGTACGCACTTGTTCAATTGGCAGGACGTGTTCGATTAGCGGGACAAAAATTGTTCGAAAAAAGTGTTCAATTTTTTATTTGTTCGATTGCCGAGGTGTTCGATTTCCGGAGTTCCACTGTACTGAAATTTGGAAAATACAGTAGGGCCCCACTTATACGGCAGGTTAGGTTCCAGGCTAGTGCCTTAAAGCAGAACGCCATTTTTTTCCACTTCTAAATGCATATAAATGCCAGATAACAAGCTTACATTAACTTATACAGTGGTACCTCGACTTACGATTTTAATCCGTCAGAGAGGGCATTTCTTAAGACGAAACAAACGTAACACGAATCAATTTTCCCCATAAGAAATAATGGAAATAAATTTAATCCGTCCAAGACTTCCCAAAAATAGTTAAATAAAATATTTTTAGAACTTTTGGACATTAAATAATAAATAATTGAATAAAGAATACATAAATACACATGCAAATATTGTACAATAACATGTCACTTACATTTATTGAAGAGTTGTTGATGTGTGGAGGATGGGGAGGGAGAAGGTGGAGTAGTATGCTAGTGTTTGGAAGGGAATCCTTCCATTAACACTGCAGGTGGTAAGTTCTTTCTGGTTACTCCTTTTCTTTGAATGCCACTAGGACCAGCTTGAGAGTCACTAGACCTCTTTCTAACAACAAATTTGTCCAGGGAGCTCTGTGTCTGGCGATTTTTAACACATCCCTGAAATGACACACCACTGTGTCATTGTACAGGTTGCCAGCACGCCTGCAACAGCATGGTTAGGGTGATATTCATCCATAAATGCTTGCACATCACTCCATTTGGCACAGATCTCCTAATCCTTGAAGAAGGCACATTCTTCCATTTTTGTTCCACCTCCACCTCCTCCTCTGAACCATTGTCCTGACCTCTGCTCTCTTGTTCCAGTTGCTGTTGAAGCTCTTGCAGATCTTCAGTGGTTAGCTCTTCCTTGTGCTCCTCCACCAACTGTTCCACATCCTCACCACTCACCTCTAACCCCAAAGACTTGCCCAATTCCACAATTTCTTCCAAAACAGGCTCAGGCTCAGGCTCAGGGTTCTGAGGCTCAGCCCCAAAACCTCAAAATCCCTCTCTAGGACACAGTCTGGCCACAATTTTCTCAGGCAGAGTTCAAAGTCCTGGTAGTCACTCCCTCCCAAGCCTTACCTATAAGGTGTACACAATGCAGCATATGGAAATGTTTTCCAAAATTCTCTTAGGTTATGTTCATGTCTGTGGTCACATCAAAGCACTTTTGAAACATTGCTTTGGTATAGAGTTTTTAAAGTTGGAAATGACCTGCTGGTCCATGGGCTGGAGGAGGAGTGGTATAGGGCAAGAACTTCACTTTGATGAATTTAAACTCCTCCACAATTTTCTCTACCAAGTTTGGAGGATGACAAGGAGCATTGTCCATTATCAGGAGGCACTAAGTGGCAAATTATTGTCCAATAGATATTTCTTCACACTGGGGCCAAACACTTCATTGAACCAATCTAAGAAAATGTCCTTTTGACCCAAGCCTTTTGTTAGACTTCCACATCACACACAAGTTAGACTTGCTGACACCGCATCTGCCAAACACTCGGGATTTTCAAAAAGATACACTAGTAAAGGCTTCACTTTGCAATCACCACTGGCATTGGCACAAAGCATCAAAGTTAGCCTGTCTTTCATAGGCTTATGTCCTGGCTGTGCCTTTTCCTCCTGAGTAATGTAGGTCCTGTTGGGCATTTTCTTCCAAAACAGGCCTGTTTCATCACAATTAAACACTTGTTGGGGGAGGAATTGTTCAGCCTCTAGGTACTCCTGGAATTCAGGCACATATTTTTCAGCGCACTTTTGTCACAACTGGCTCCCTCACCATGCCTCACAACACTATGTATGCCAGTACGCTTCTTAAATTTTGAAACCAGCCTCTGCTGGCTTTAATCGCTCACTTCACTCGTTGCAGGCATTTTCTTAAGGAGATCATCATGCAACTGCCTTGCTTTTCACATATTATTCCCTCCGAAACAGTATCTCCTGCTAACTGTTTCGTTGATCCACACCAACAACAACCTTTCCACATTTTCCAGCACTTGTGGTCTGTGTTTTGTGATCACAGATGCACCTTTGCAACAACAGCTTCCTTGATTTTACTTAAATATTTCTTATCCACAATGGTAGAGATGGTAGAATAGGGTTTACCATACAGCCTGGCCAGCTCACTGATACGCACTCCACTTTCATATTTTTCTATTATCTCCTTCTTCATTTCTATCGTACATATATTTCTGTTCCTCTTTGCCACAGGCTTAGCACTAGGATCTTTCCTTGGACCCATGGTAGCTTATTTAGCAGTTGCAAGCACTAAAAACAGTGGAATAAAGACAATATACTGGTATGAATGCGTGGGTGTGGGTGGGTGGTCGCTCTCGCTTGTAAACAATAGCACACTGACGCTCCCTGGAGTGCGCGTTCAGCTGGGCTCCAAGCGGACAGGTCCGGTATGAAAGGCGTAAGACGAATCAATCAACGGATGTCGCATTCAAATTTCTTACGTTATAAGTAACGGATATCGAATATAACGTAAGGTGATAACAACGTAAGTCGAGGTACCACTGTATTAAGTTAGCAGTAGCACTAGGCATTAAAAAACACAATAAAAAGTAAGATACACACAGAGTACACTTATTACTTACCTTAAGGGAGGGGCGAATGAATTCACGTTTTTTTCTTTATTTTGGTCTAATTTCAATGAGATTTTTACAGTGATTTATACAGCTTTTAAAAACCTATACACTGTCTTTGTTATGATTTTTTGCCTTTAGGTTAGGTAGAAAAATAAAATGTGCCAAATTTTAGGGTCACAAAACCAGTAAATTTCTACAAAATTGGGAAGATGTACAATGCTCTAGTTAACATCAGATGAAAGATAAAGGCTCTATAATTGTTGACCCAATCCATTTTAGCAAAAATGTCAGTAGATTCCATTATAAAAAATATTGAAGTTAGTGATTTTGTTTTTGCCTTTATTTTGTGGGAAAAAATCAATAAAAACAAAGCTGTAAAAGATATTGGAAATCTTTCATGGGTGGTTGTAGAGCCATCATTACTCAATAACGTGTGAAAAAATCATGACAATCCTATAAATACTTTTCGCAAAACATTACAAACAATGTCAATAACTTATTTCTGAGTTAT
Source organism: Cherax destructor (assembly GCA_009830355.1). Lineage (NCBI taxonomy): Eukaryota > Metazoa > Arthropoda > Malacostraca > Decapoda > Parastacidae > Cherax > Cherax destructor. Next base: position 14,102 of record WNWK01007461.1, on the reverse strand, counting down.
TAATACAGTGGAACCCCGGCTTACGATGTTATCATCTTACGTTATTTTCGGTAACCGATATTTATAACGTAAGAAATTTGTTTGTGACTTACGATGTTTGCTTCGTTTACCGACATTCGTACCGGACCTGTCCGCTTGGCGCCCAGCTGAGCGCGCACTCCAGGGAGCGTCAGTGCTATTGTTTACAAGCGAGAGCGACCACCCACCCACACCCACGCATTCATACCAGTATATTGTCATTATTCCACTGCTGTTTTTAGTGCTTGCAACTGCTAAATAAGCTACCAAGGAAAGATCCTAGTGCTAAGCCTGTGGCAAAGAGGAACAGAAATATATGTACGATAGAAGTGAAGAAGGAGATAATAGAAAAATATGAAAGTGGAGTGCGTATCAGTGAGCTAGCCAGGCTGTATGGTAAACCCTATTCTACCATCGCTACCATTGTGGATAAGAAATATTCAAGTAAAATCAAGGAAGCTGTTGTTGCAAAAGGTGCATCTGTGATCACAAAACAGAGACCACAAGTGCTGGAAAATGTGGAAAGGTTGTTGTTGGTGTGGATCAACGAGAAACAGTTAGCAGGAGATACTGTTTCGGAGGGAATAATATGTGAAAAAGCAAGGCAGTTGCATGATGATCTCCTTAAGAAAATGCCTGCAACGAGTGCTGAAGTGAGCGATTTAAAGCCAGCAGAGGCTGGTTTTACAAATTTAAGAATCGAAGTGGCATACATAGTGTTGTGAGGCATGGTGGGAGCCAGTTGTGACAAAGTGCGGCTGAAAAATATGTTCCTGAATTCCAGGAGTACCTAGAGGCTGAACAATTCCTCCCCAACAAGTGTTTAATTGTGATGAAACAGGCCTGTTTTGAAGAAAATGCCCAACAGGACCTACATTACTCAGGAGGAAAAGGCACAGCCAGGACATAAGCCTATGAAAGACAGGCTAACTTTGATGCTGTGTGCCAATGCCAGTGGTGATTGCAAAGTGAAGCCTTTACTGGTGTATCTTTTGAAAATCCCAGTGTTTGGCAGATGCGGTGTCAGCAAGTCTAACTTGTGTGTGATGTGGAAGTCTAACAAAAGGCTTGGGTCACAAAGGACATTTTCTTAGATTGGTTCAATGAAGTGTTTGGCCCCAGTGTGAAGAAATATCTATTGGACAATAATTTGCCACTTAAGTGCCTCCTGATAATGGACAATGCTCCTTGTCATCCTCCAAACTTGGTAGAGAAAATTGTGGAGGAGTTTAAATTCATCAAAGTGAAGTTCTTGCCCCCTAATACCACTCCTCTCCTCCAGCCCATGGACCAGCAGGTCATTTCCAACTTTAAAAACTCTATACCAAAGCAATGTTTCAAAAGTGCTTTGATGTGACCACAGACATGAACATAACCCTAAGAGAATTTTGGAAAACATTTCCATATGCTGCATTGTGTACACCTTATAGGTAAGGCTTGGGAGGGAGTGACTACCAGGACTTTGAACTCTGCCTGGAGAAAATTGTGGCCAGACTGTGTCCTAGAGAGGGATTTTGAAGGTTTTGGGGCTGAGCCTCAGAACCCTGAGCCTGAGCCTGAGCCTGTTTTGGAAGAAATTGTGGAATTGGGCAAGTCTTTGGGGTTAGAGGTGAGTGGTGAGGATGTGGAACAGTTGGTGGAGGAGCACAAGGAAGAGCTAACCACTGAAGATCTGCAAGAGCTTCAACAGCAACTGGAACAAGAGAGCAGAGGTCAGCACAATGGTTCAGAGGAGGAGGTGGAGGTGGAACGAAAATGGAAGAATGTGCCTTCTTCAAGGATTAGGGAGATCTGTGCCAAATGAAGTGATGTGCAAGCATTTATGGATGAATATCACCCTAACCATGCTGTTGCAGGCCGTGCTGGCAACCTGTACAATGACACAGTGGTGTGTCATTTCAGGGATGTGTTAAAGAATCGCCAGACACAGAGCTCCCTGGACAAATTTGTTGTTAGAAAGAGGTCTAGTGACTCTCAAGCTGGTCCTAGTGGCATTCAAAGAAAAAGGGAAGTAACCCCAGAAAAGAACTTACCACCTGCAGTGTTAATGGAAGGGGATTCCCCTTCCAAACACTAGCATACTACTCCACCTTCTCCCCTCCTCCCGTCCTCCACACATCAACAACTCTTCAATAAATGTAAGTGACATGTTATTGTAAAATATTTGCATGTATTTATGTATTCTTTATTCAATTCTGTATTATTTAATGTCCAAAAGTTCTAAAAAATATTTTATTTAACTACTTTTGGAAGTCTTGGACGGATTAAATTTATTTCCATTATTTCTTATGGGGAAAATTGATTCGTTTTACGATTGTTTCGCTTTAAAATATGCCCTCTCTGACGGATTAATATCGTAAGTCGGGGTACCACTGTATGTAAGTATAATATTGTAAGTGCTTGTGGAAGTGTATGTTTAGGGGTCTGAAATAGACTAACCTACGTGACATTATTTCTTAAGGAAGTAAATTCGTTCGGTAATGGCACTTGAGCAGGCTTCTGGGATGAAGTTTTTTCATTAGCTGGGGGTCCACTGTATTAACATTGATGTGAGAGAGGTGAGTGGCAGGGTGTTGTCTAGAACAAGTAAAACATTAAAAGGAATTTTCTTTTCCTTGCAGTAAGCCTCAACTGTAGGCTTAAAATAGTCTGTGAACCAATTTATGAAAAGATCAGTAGTCATCCAAGCATTCGAATTGGATTTATAATAAACAGGGAGGCTACCTTTTGCATAGTTCTTTAGGGCCCTAGGATTCTCTGAGTGATAAATTATCATGGGTTTTAACTTGTAATCCCTAGCAGCATTAACTCCTAGCAAGAGTGTTAGTTGAAGACTCAGATGAGTCAAAGGGATGTTAGGAAGTATTTCTTCAGCCATAGAGTAGTCAGGAAGCGGAATAGTCTAGCAAGTGATGTAGTGGAGGCAGGAACCATACATAGCTTTAAGACGAGGTATGATCAAGCTCATGGAGCAGGGAGAGAAAGGACCCAGTAGCGGACATTGAAGAGGCGGGGCCAGGAGCTGAGTCTCGACCCCTGCAACCATAATTAGGTGAGTACACTCTTGGGTTATCCTGGGTTCTCTACACATATGCTGCTATATGTAACTGTATTTGATGGCTATCTCAGCGATCAACATATACCTTGTTAGTAAGTTTATTCAGGTATACACAAATACAGTTACATAGATTATCATACATAGCAGAATATGCATAGAGAACCTAGGATAACCCAAAAAAGTCAGTTCACTGAGTTTAATCATTTCTAACTTGGCACTTAACCCTTTTGGGGTTTTGGTTGTACTAGTACGGCTTACGCCCTGGGGTTATTGACATACTATTGCGCCTAAATTCTAGCGCCCTCAAGTCAAGCAGAAACAGGCTCTTAGGCCTAGATGTGATAGAATGGGTCTGTGCGGTCAGTGTACGCCGTATAAAAAAATTCTTGCACCACACAGTGCATAATGAGGAAAAAAAAAACTGACCGTGTTTTTGGTTTAAAACAGCGACTTTGCAGTCTATTTTCGTATGGTATTTATGCTTGTATTCTCGTTTTTTAAGTCTCGTTTTATAGAATAGATGATATATTACAGAAATGGAGATAATTTTGACTGCTTTCACGATGACAAGTACCTTGAAACTGAGCGCAAAGTAGCGAAAATGTTTGATTTTGGCCGATGTTCAAGAGTAAACAAATCACACCATGCGTCCAATACACATAAACTGGAGAGTCTAATATTCTTGCACAAGTGCGCTTATATTATTTATACCATTTCTACAATGATAACAGTAAATCTTCTATTTTTTCTGAGAATAAAAATTCAAAATGGAAAGCAAAAGTAATGTAAGAGGGGCCTGGAGACGTGACTAATTAACAGAGAATATGTTATTTTAGTGCCAGGTATGTCTGCCTTGTTTATTATGGACCCTATTTTGAAATTGGCATCGTTTGAAATTTGTGTGAAATTGGCCAAATTGCCATTTTCTGACCACTATTTTGGGTAGTTGAAATTGGTAAATAAGGCAGTTTCTTGTACTCAATCGATAGAAGAAATGGAGTTCTAGCGAAATAGCTATAATTTTAGTAGATTCAAACATTGGAATTTGCCGAAAATAGGGCTCAAATTGGGCGAAATCGCCAATGCGTAAATGTCATGGATACCGCTAACTTCATGAAAGCATAATTCCGTTAGTTTTCGATCAAATTTCATAATTTTGGTGGCGTTATGATTGGAAAAAGATTCACAATCATTTCATAAGAAAAAAAATAATTTTTTTTTTTTTAAATTCGTGGACCCTGAGAACGAGTTTCAGAGAGACCCCTTGGACCCCCAAAGGGTTAAAGTAAGAGGCTTACGACTCCTCTTTTTATCACAACTAAGCTTAGATGCCATAGTCAATGAGAGCCAACTAGTTAACGAAAGAGTAAACGAGAGAGAACAAGATACGGAGTTCAGACAAGGTAAAAAAAACAAACTGAACAGGTAGTGGGCGATCACTCGGTCAGGCGAAATGAATGTGATTAATACGTGTCCACTTTTAGTTCATTCACATACGTTTGTAAGAGTTTGTGAAACTTTTACCTCAAAATTTTTTTTTTTATTACAGTATAATAATACGTAATTACCTCTCAATACAAATACTCATACATTGTGTACAAGTTAGTACAAAATAAACAAACAGCAACACTCCCATTCGCATGCAACACACTATTTTTAGAGTTAATGATAGTACAGTGGTACCCCGGTTTACGATGGTCCCCAAACTCACCCTTTTATGTAAGTTTATTTTTTTAAATGCTTTTGTAAGTGTAATTTTGGGGGTCTAAAAGGACTAGTCTATTTTACAACATTTCTTAAGGAGATAAATTCGTTTGGTAATGGCACTTGAACAGCATTCTGGAATGAAAAAATATCGTAAACCGGGGTACCACTGTATTATTATTATTATTATAATATAAAAGAAGCGGTAAACCCACAAGGGTCGTGAATAGCTATATATAGAGTGAAGGCATATGAAAGGAATATTCTTCTACAGTTATCCCTCAGTGTTTGACTAGAGAAAACGTAATTCTTCCGACACTCTTACTAAGTCGCTGATGAAATAATGAAAATGTCTATATTAACGTAAAGTAAGACATTTAATGTGCCCAAGAGTGATTATTATTAGTATTATGTAATGTTTTCCCTCCGCCCGGCAACACCATAGCATATAAACAGCATGTTTATATGCTTTGTAACGTGTTCTTATATAATTTTGAAGAAAATATCATAGATGGATTAATGAAAATATCTATAATAATGTAAAATAATACATTTAATGTGCCCAAGAGTGATTATTATTATTATTACGTAATGTTTTCCCTCCGCCTGGCAACCACACCTACATAGCATATAAACAAAGCATATAAACAGCATGTTTATATGCTATGTAACTTGTTTCTTTTATAATATTGAAGAAAATATCATAGATGGATTAATGAAAATGTCTATATTGACATAAAATTGGACATTTAATGTGCCCAAGAGTGATTATTACATAATAGAAAGATGTGTTCACGGAAAATGTAAACCATCCGGGTGGCACGCGCCGTATCTGAAAGACTGCTCGCTGTATACAAAAGTTTTGGTCATAATTTGAACTCGCCATATGAACGGAACGCCAAAAGGTGAAACGCCGAAAAGCGGAGCTCTACTGTATGCAGTACCTATAAAACACTCTAAATTTTGGAAAGTTTCCAGACATAAGAGAGAGATGTGCTCACGGAGAATGTAAACAAACTGCGTGGGGCGCGCAGTATTAGAAATGCAGGGGTTGTATAGCGAGTTTTGGTCATTTGAAATCGCAGTATTAGTGGAACGCCGTAATGTGAAAGGTCGTAAAGCGGGGGCTTACTGTATGTCAGTAAGTGAGGAGAGGCTGTATTATTGCTTGTAGTAGTAGTACTAGTAGTATTATAATATTTTGTTCATTGTTACACTACTTTCTGATTATTCATTTTCCCTAGAGAAAACAGGAATTCCTATATTGTTCTGGTTGAAAGTTTGAAATTGTGAACCACCCAAAATGAACCCTCATAATTGGTGTTGATTTTTTTTTTGGAATGGAACAAAGATGTTATGAAAACACAATTTGATTTTTTTTGTGGACTTTCTTGTAGTGTATATAGTGGTAAGTGTTTATTGTCTTGCAGAGTACCAGTCGAATATGTAGCTGTGCCTGGACCAATGATGGTGTCTACATGGCCCTGGGACTGTCTAATGGTGTTGTATCCATCAGAAATAAGGTATCATTTTTGTAATTACTTGTTTTTTTTTTTTTTTTTTTTTCAACAAGTCGGCCGTCTCCCACCGAGGCAGGGTGACCCAAAAAGAAAGAAAATCCCCAAAAAGAAAATACTTTCATCATCATTCAACACTTTCACCACACTCATACATAATCACTGTCTTTGCAGAGGAGCTCAGATACGACAGCTGAGAAAAGTTCCTCCCAGCTGTCACTATCTCAGACCCCTCCTTTAAAGTGCAGGCATTGTACTTCCCATTTCCAGGACTCAAGTCCAACTAAATCAATTAACTGGTTTCCCTGAATCCCTTCACAAAATGTTACCCTGCTCACACTCCAACAGATCGTCATGTCCCAAAACCATTCGTCTCCATTCACTCCTATCTAACACGCCTCACATGCTTGCTGGAAGTCCAAGCCCCTCGCCCACAAAACCTCCTTTACCCCTTCCCTCCAACCTTTTCTTGGACAACCCCTACCTCTCCTTCCTTCCCCTACAGATTTATACGCTCTCCAAGTCATTCTACTTTGATCCATTCTCTAAATGACCAAACCACCTCAACAACCCCTCTTCAGCCCTCTGACAAATACTTTTAGTAACTCCACACCTTCTCCTAATTTCCACATTCCGAATTTTCTGCATAATATTTACACCACACATTGCCCTTAGACAGGACATCTCCACTGCCTCCAGCCTCCTCCTCGCTGCAGCATTTGCAACCCATGCTTCACACCCATATAAGAGTGTTGGTACCACTATACTTTCGTACATTCCCTTCTTTGCCTCCATGGATAACGTTTTTTGTCTCCACAGATACCTCAATGCACCACTCACCTTTTTTCCTCTATAATTTTTACACTCTTTTATCCCCCTTCCCTTTATATAAAGGAACTATACATGCTCTCTGCCAATCCCTAGGTACCTTCCCCTCTTTCATACATTTATTAAACAAAAATACCAACCACTCCAGCACTATATCCCCCCCTGCTTTTAACATTTCTGTCATGATTCCGTCAATTCCAGCTGCTTTACCCCCTTTCATTCTAAGTAATGCATCACGCACCTCCCCCACACTCACATCCTGCTCTTCTTCACTCCTAAACGATGTTGTACCTCCTGGCAAGTACATGAAATTACCGCCTCCCTTTTTCATCTACATTTAAAAGTTCCTCATGTTATGTTATTTTCCCCTTATTATCATCAAGGTTCACCATGTACTAGCATAGGTATTTACTTAAAAGGTCTTAGGGTAAAAGGAGGACAATATTAGGCTAAAAGATACTTACTCAGGTTTAGCTGCTGCATCTGAAAACTTAATTCCTTCACATTCCTTTTAAAGGTTATTTAAACCAACATTATAAAAATAGAGCTATATTAAGAAGTATATACATATAATATACAGGTCTCCACTCCTAAACATATAATCAGCCTTTCCCAAAGCACATGGCTCAGCTGCCACCTTCAACTCTCTCTTTCTCAACATTTCTTAATCCTCCAGTGTCTTGATACACTGAAGATCACAGAATGTCATGGTAACATCGATCTACAACCCTTCCCATTACCTTTGGGCACTCATTCAGCCCTGAAGCCAAGATAAGATAAGCACCAACAACAACAGCTCACTCCAGCCGCCATTGTTCTCTCAGGAAGGATTGTGGGAAGCCAGCATCTCTCTAAGCTCCTCCCCTCAAAACATCCACATCACTTTGCATCCTCTCAACATATCTTAAGTTATTACAATGAGACATGCAACTTAATTTATTACTTTATTAAATGTGTGCATTATTTATATAACCTATTATATTGAGAGATCAGGTAATTCAGCTTTTAAGTTTAAGGATGGCCAAGCCTTAAACCTCATAGCAGTATCCTGATTAATTCAATATAATTAGGCATTCATAGTTATTAATTACAACAATACATGCTGGGTTCCATAGCCCCCATAACAAGTCCATAATACCCCATAACACCCCCACCTCCAGACGGAGTCTTATAAAGACGGAGTCTTATAAAGACGGAGTCTTATAAGACGGAGTCTCACAAAGCTAGCAGTGTCCCGCAGGATACGGCTAGGGAAAATAAGGTCTTAGCCTAAAGGTGGTAGTAACACTACTAGAGGTTTTACATATACCCCAGCACCATAATTACTCTTCACTGTACAGTTATACAACAAGGTGACATACAACATGGCAATCTACAATCTCATGGCTCCACTGAACCTTCCCAGCATAAACATGCAATTTTGCCCTTACCATACACCAAACAAAACCCATGAATGGAACAGTACTAGAACAGAGTGCAGAGGTTACTAGAAAACAGTTTAACCACATCCCCATACTGCAGGGTGTAACCATTAACTACTTTAGTGGTTATCAACATAATACATTTTTACAATGCAAGGACTACACACAAAGCCCACTGTGAAAGCCAGCACCGACAGGCCTGTGCCTCCGCTGCGGTAAATCCAGCAGGCAACTGGTACTCCAGGATGGCATCTTCCTGATCAGGAGATGAGAGTAGAGCCAAACCCAGAGCAGTCAGGTATACCCCAGGCAGAAACTTCACAAAAACATGTCAAGGTGTCTCTTACGTGGTGGCCGAACCAAAAAAGTGAGACTCTCCAGTCAACACCCAAAATCCTTAAATGGTCAGGCACATACCCCCATCTTCCGAGGACCTCACTCCATACAGATCCTCCAACCTTATAAGGAGGAACTGCTATAGTACATGGAGGAGATACACGGGACCACTCAGGCAACCGTTGGACCGTTTCGTACTTAGAGCACACCAAGACACAAACAACATACCTCCCTGGACTTCTCATGTCACCGAAGGTTGTCAACTCTGCCTCAACTCACAATTATGGTAACCTGACTCCCTTCTCTTGCCTGGCTCCAACCATCTCCTTCACAGTTGAATGGCTGGTAGGGAGCACTCAGGCCCGCCAAGAGTTCACCACTGCAAAAACAACAAGGTCAGCACAAGACAAACACTATGTACTAAGCATGCACCATTTATCTACATAAACATCTAGAAGAACCTCAGTAATCACAGACAAAACCCATCTTAAGAGTCTGAGTCGGGTCACCATACATAGGAACAGGGTGAAACGATCCTGGGACATATACAGATGCAGAATAGACAACCAATACTAATTCTGCAACCTCTTGCAATACAAACACAAACCCCAAGACATCTTCCCGTACCCTGGATGCGTACATCAAGTTTACAAAAATACTTTTACATTCAATCTCCCACAATAATTTTGAATACTCAATGAACTCAATTGACATTACACACATGGAAATTGTATTGGCACCCAGGCCAGGAATATCACATTTTCCTGCCTCATGCTTTACTTTATCTAATACTTTTGCCTCTTTTAATGCATCAGCAATCTTTCTAAGCCAGTAAACTTTAGTTGTTATTTGTACTTTGTGGCAGTCAGTGCATTTGCTCAGGGTGCCATATTTGGGAACCATGAAGCATGGGAATGCCCACTGACTCTCACTAAGCACTACAAACTGGTATTGAAGGAATTTCACTTTTTCCTCCATATCCCAGTTTTCATGCAGATTACTCACACACAAATATTGTCGAATTGGCTCAGCTTCTTATCACTTTCTTCATGAAGTCTTGACTTTACCCCTTTAGTAACATCCCAAACTTTTACAAGGTTACACGGTGGTTGAGCCAACTCTCCAACACTTTCCTTAGAAAGACCAAACATTATTTCTCCACTCTCTCTCATAAACATGGAATTTCTTACATACTTTTTGGTCATTACATACAGATTATTATTTTGCACCTCTTTACATACTGGATCCACTGAAACATTGGTCACTCTAGGTTTCTGATATAATGCTAAATCCTCTAACCAGTTACTGTATACATTATTCTTACACCTTTTCTGCTCGGGTGTGTGGATTATATATCTTACTCTTGAGAACTTTCCCCACACCATGGTCAGCTCACAGCAACTTTCCATACATTTTCTCACATGAACTGGCTCCAATGCCAGCACCTCATCTCCAGCCTCCAGAGCATTATGGTCCACGTTATGGTCCCACTTCATCATTTGGATCTGGTTGATGGGTACTTTCACTGGTACCATCCATTTCATACAAGCCAAACAGTATCTGAAACTGAGAAAAAGCTCCGAGGGGGAAGCATCACCATTCTCCCCAAGCCAATAGCTCAGAGATTCCAGAGTGCTTCCCCACTCAGCAGTTACTAAGAGAGGGGTCCTCTCATCCCAGATGTTAGTATTGTCTATACTACAGGCTTGCATCATTGTCTTTAGGGTCTGATGGAAGTTCTCTGGTTTCCCTTGAGATGGAGGGTAACAGATAGCTGAAAAGTTAGTTTTTACATGAAAAAGGAACTTCATCAAAGCCCTTAAGACTACATGAGCTGTCATCTTATATAGAGGGACTGCTTTCAGGTACCTGGTAGTAGAGCAATTAATTGTGAGTAAATAATCATTTCCCACTCTGGTCCTTGGGATTGGACCGACTACATCTACTATCAGCTTGCTGAAGGGTCCACCTGGTGCTGAAATAAGCTGAAAGGGAACAGGTTTAATACACGGACAAGGTTTCGCTCTACATTGACAGACATGATAGGTCTTACTATATTCTTCCACAGTCTCCCACAGCTGAGTCTTGAAGAAATGCCTGGAAACCTGGGACATCATCATTTGGTGACAAAACACTTGTTCTCCTTCCCTTGGTACTACAAACAGAGGCAACTTCTCTGTAAAAGTTTCTCTCTGAAATGAAAGCACTTATTAAATTGTGAAACTGCTTCCTCAGCCACAGCTGAGGCTCTGCTCAGTGTGACATCATTCTCCTGTACAGAAATTAAATGCACCTTAGTAGATGCAGCTTCTCTCACACTCCTGAACTGATCTATGCTCCAATCATGCTCAGCTCTGGCTGGAACATCCCTTTCTTCAGTCGACTGCAGTTCAACATCAGAAAACAGTGTCTCCAGACTTAAGCCCTCATCATCCTCATGAGAAATATCATAAAGACTATTGATAGCATGATCATGAGCCATACTTCTCATGGTGGAACCAGTAGGGAGAAGGTCTGGAAGGGTCTCTTTAGCCTTCTCCTCCCAAACTTTGGGAATTGGTTCTCCCTTACTAGATGTTCCTCACTGTCTAACAGGCCCATTACATTATTTCCTAATAAGAGGTCAACACCCTCAAAGGGAATCTCATCTGAAATACCTACAGGGAGATAGCCAACTTGGTATGCGGATTCTACCCATAACTTGTGTACAGGTGTTCTTATGGTCGAACCCGTAATACCCTTCAATAATATATCTTTCCCAGTATAGGTATCATTAGACACTGGCAGTATTCCCGCACGTAGCAAGGAGTAGGTGCTACATCCATCTCTCAAGGACAACATGTTCTCAACCCTGCCCACATCCTTATGCAAGGCCACAGTGGACTTACTAGCAAAAACCCGCATCCTGGGGTCTAATTCTAAGGGTTCCTCCTCACCTTGCCTTGAAGACCTAATGCAAGCCACCGGATGTGTCTCTGCAGTTAGGATTCCCTGGGATTGTTCCTCCTTTCTCTGGTCTTGTTGTTTAGAAAAGCAATACTTTTGTATGTGACCAGTCTTGTTACAGTAGTAACAGGTATAAGTCCTAAAGGTATGTTTACCGTTTGGAGTAGGACTAGTACTGTGTGCTCGAGGAACTGAAACATTATTTGATGGTCTAGGTAAACTTTGAGCTCCAGCTGACTTACCTTTCCCTTCTGTTTGAGAGGGTGCCTCAGCCTTCATTTGTCCCTGAAAATTCTTGTCCCACCTACCTTTATTACCGTAGGATTTGGAATAAGGTTTAGAAAAGACAGGGAAATTTCTTGAATGAGCATGACTGTTTTTACCTACCAATTCCCTATGAGCTAAGAATCTGTCACCCAAATCCATTGCTGCTGAAAGATTATCTGGGTTTCTGTCCACCAAATATTCTCTAAGGTCAACAGGGATTGCATTGTACAATTCCTCATGAACAATTAGGTCTACTAACTTCTCATAGTCCTTGTTCACTCCTTTTGAACAAGCCCACTTCTTAAACAGGAACAGTTTCTCATTCCCTAACTCAGTTAAGGTCTGCCCCTCCTGAAATTTTTGCTTCTGAACCTTTGCCTATATTTCTCAGGTATCATTTGGTATGCAAGCAATACTACCTCTTTTACTTTCTCATAATCAGAAAATTCTCCTTCTTCCAGAGTCTCTACTCTCTCAAAACCTTTGCCTACAAGCTGTGTGCGAACTAGGGTAGCCCATTTCTGTTTGGGCCATCTTTGCTCCTTTGCAGTCTTCTCAAAAAGGAAAAATATCTGTCTGGGTCATTCTCTGTAAACTTAGGGACAAAATTTGCAGCTTTAGTTAGGTTAAGGTACTGCTCAGGCCCTTGGTCTAAACCTCCTAACCCTTTACCTACTCTCTCCTGAGTTTCTAAGAATTTTGTCCTAGCTGCCATCAAAGCTATCTCAAGTTTCATCATCGCTTCCTTATTACCTTCAGGAGGTGATTCCTCCTGTTCACTGTTAACAGACATGTTTACTGATGAATTATTTACCTCCTCACTGAAGCCAGAAAATTCTAAAGATTCAGCTTCTGACATATTTACCCTTAAATTCCTGCACAGCATCAATGGACAAGGTCTTTACACAGGTACATAAAAATAATAACACAAGTTCTATGGAAAAATCTTCACATGGCACTCTACCATAACCACAAACAAAATGTGTTACTCAACTTTAATCCCCACTCTGGAGAAAACAACCTGTAAACTAATACATGAACCTTCCACTGACACCACCAAGGTAATTTTTACAAGGTAAATTTTACAAGGTAAATTTTATCCTACCAAAACATGTGACTCATTACCCAATCCAGTACATCTCAAAGAATGTTTTGAGTTATTTTAACAGTCAAATAACTCTCCCGGACAGGCCCCCATGTTATGTTATTTTCCCTTATTATCATCAAGGTTCACCATGTACTAGCATAGGGTATTTACTTAAAAGGTCTTAGGGTAAAAGGAGGACAATATTAGGCTAAAAGATACTTACTCAGGTTTAGCTGCTGCATCTGAAAACTTAATTCCTTCACATTCCTTTTAAAGGTTATTTAAACCAACATTATAAAAATAGAGCTATATTAAGAAGTATATACATATAATATACAGGTCTCCACTCCTAAACATATAATCAGCCTTTCCCAAAGCACATGGCTCAGCTGCCACCTTCAACTCTCTCTTTCTCAACATTTCTTAATCCTCCAGTGTCTTGATACACTGAAGATCACAGAATGTCATGGTAACATCGATCTACAACCCTTCCCATTACCTTTTGGGCACTCATTCAGCCCTGAAGCCAAGATAAGATAAGCACCAACAACAACAGCTCACTCCAGCCGCCATTGTTCTCTCAGGAAGGATTGTGGGAAGCCAGCATCTCTCTAAGCTCCTCCCCCTCAAAACATCCACATCACTTTGCATCCTCTCAACATATCTTAAGTTATTACAATGAGACATGCAACTATATTTTAATTAGTTTATAAAATGTGTGCATTATTTATATAACCTATTATATTGAAAATCAGTTAAATCAGCTCTTTTAAGTCTTTAGGTGGCCTGACCTAAACCTCATAGCAAATTCTGAATAATTCAATATAATTAGGCATTCATAGTTAAATTTTAAATTACAACAATACATGCTGGGTTCCATAGCCCCCATAACAAGTCCATAATACCCCATAACACTCCAT